>MBPM02000100.1:0-243997 GCA_001695595.3 Plasmopara viticola
CTTAGGCCTCGATTCTCGTCCTTCTGCTTGGTCCAGCACCGCTCAGCCGAGTGCCCCAATTTTCCGCAGTACGTGCACTGGCGAGGCTCCCGATCAGTGCTGAACGCACGTGCCGCGTCTTCAGTCTTGATCGCCAGATCTTCTCGCCCTGCCGCTTGATATGCTCGTTCGTGAGCACCTTGACAACGTCTTGCGTTTTCAGCTCCGCAGTGCTCATCTCCAGATTCAATACCACGTTCTCGTAGCTCTTGGGGAGACTGCGCAGCAAGCAGATCGCCACGTCCTCGTCCTCCATCTTGGCGCCGATGCTGCTGAGCTTGGCGCTGATGTTGAGGACCTCGTTGCAATGTTGTAGCACATTGCCGCCTTCCGCATCTCCATGCTGAAGAGTTGTCGCTTGAGATAGATGCGACCAGCCTTCTGGGACCCACCGTAAAGTGGTCTTCACACGCACCCATGCAACCCATGCTTCCTCGCAGTCATCGACAACGTGATGATAATCCGCGTCCATGTGGAGCAGCATAAGTCCGAAGGCGATGTTGTTGAGCTTGACGTACTCATCCTTGGCACGAGAGTCGGTGAAGGTGAGAGTCGTCTGGCGATTCACCACATGCCACGTTGACTTGTCAGGAACACGCCACGCATGTAGCGGCTCCACGTCACGTAGTTGTCTCCGTTGAATTTGTCGATGGAGACTTTGGTGGAAACGTCTTGCGCAGTGGACATGATAGTTGGGCTCATAACCTGTTGGATTTCTGAAGCGAAGGAGTGGGGAGCGAAGCTTGCGGGGAGCGAAGTGCGAAGAAGGCACTTGAGCTGTTGAAGGAAGATTCGAAAGTGATTCATTTAATGTTAGTTCTAGCTGATGAGACATGCACTAGCTCTTCCTATCACTTAGTTCGTCTAATCACAATCATTCCTTACTCGTCCAATCATCCTACTCGTCTAATCAACGTGCGATCGTATTGGACCGGTTCGGGCTAACCGGTTAAGGGTGCAACTGGTACATTGTACCACAAAGGTTACCCTTAACAAGAATCTTGAGCTCCGGTCCAGGCTCACCTGCCGCATCCAGAATCTCGCACAGTAACGATGAACCCATTTACCTTCTTGAACCGCTAAGCTTAGAGCAATGTACTCAGCTTCGCTGGTTGACAATGAAACGCTTGACTGCTTCTTACTTCCCCAGCTTACCGGAGCAATCATCAGTATGAAAGCGAATCCAGAAGTCGACTTGCGGTCAGTGTGATCACTGCCCAATCAGCCTCCGAGTATCCACAAAAATTGACTTTGTTGCCGGGCTGAAAGCAGATTCCATGAGACTTTGTACCTTGCAGATAGCGAAATATACGCTTGACTGCAGTCCAATGCTCAATCTGTGGGTTTTCCATAAACCTTGAAACATAGCCAACTGCAAACGCAATGTCCGGCCGCGTCGCTGTTGTCAGATGCATTAGAGCTCCGACCGCTTCTCGAAATGGCGCGTTTACCTTGGTCGGAGAGTCGCTTGGCACAAGCTTTGTGCTGATGTTTGTTGGATTTATAACTGACTTGCAATCATCCATACCAAATCGCTTGAGAATGTCATTGATGTATCGCCGTTGACACATTATAACACTGCCGTTGTCACTGTCTACAAGCTCGATGCCCAGGACAAACGCGCACTTGCCACTGTCGGTCATCTCAAAGCGATTCTTTAAGGCAATTTTGTATCCACAATCAATGCTGTTGAACTCCCGGTAATCAAAACATCATCGACATATACCGAAAGTAGCGCGCAGCCGTTGTTCGAGACCTTGATGTAAAGGCACGGATCGAAGGCTGAAACTTGATATACGATCGAGCACACATCTTCATCAAAAGTCTCATTTCACACGCGAGAAGATTGTTTCAGACCATAAACTGCCTTGTCGAGTACAAGACAGTCAAATTCTTTGTCAAGTTCAAACTCCTTCTGGTGAAGTGCAGTAGACAACTTCCTTCATCTCCCATACAGAAAAGCTGTCACAACGTCCAATTGATCAAGTGGCCACTCGAAGTAATTCGTCAAAGCGATGACCATCCGTAACGTCACGTACTTGACCACAGGCGAAAACGTTTTGTATAGTCGATTCCGTATTTTGTCGAAAACCCTTTGCCACGAGTCGAGCCTTGTATTTCTCAATTGAGCCGTCGGCCTTTCGCTTGATCTTAAAAACCCACTTAGTTCCGATAGCTTGAAGTCCTGATGGCAACTTTGCAGCTCGAAAGACTTGACGAAGCCGCATTGAATCAAGTTCCGCACGAACGGCTTTGCGCCAGTGAAGCTGATCGGGTCCACTTATAGCTTCTTGATAAGTGGTTGGCTCGGATAAGTCGTAAGCTTCGACAGCATTCACACTCGCACGCCAGAATGTCGGTGAAGTTGAGTCGATGTTTTCGTCTTCGGAAGCTGTGATTCTTGATTAATGCTAGATTCTGATTGCATACGAGATTGTCGCTTGGTTCGACGTGAGTCCATTTCTTCAGGAGCACTTGTTTCATCCAGTCCTGCTTCACGATACTCGGGACTTGAAGCTCTATCTGATGACGCTGCTTGTGCTTTCCTGTTTGCTTGAAGTTGTCGTGTTGAAAAGGTCGAAGTGAGCACTAGTTGGCAAAATGCAAAGTGAATATATTTAAAAGGTCCTTAGTTCACAACTACATGCTACCTCTAAGCCAATGATTTATCTAAGCCAATCAGAACGACTCACCATCGGCGCAATCATCTTCCCATCCGCGCAATCATCTTCCCATCCCGAAACCGATCTTTTGCCCATCTTGAACCCGCTCCCTCAGTCAGTCATCAACTGATTGCAGATACCGATACTTACCGATATGTAGTCGCTGGTCGAGGCGTATCATCACCAGCATCTTCGACAACACTCCCACTCGACTCGGCAACGGCGACGCCTTGTATCCCAAGTTTAGAACGCAGAACATCGAACTGCGCGGATGGAATTGGCTTCGTCATTATGTCGGCCAGCATGTCTTGCGTAGGGATGTACTCAAGGTTGACTTGGCCGTCCTCAACCTTTTCTCGCACAAAGTGGTAGCGAATGTCGATATGTTTTGTGCGCTTGTGAAATTCTGGATTCTTGGCCAACGCAATAGAACCTTGATTGTCCTCAAATATCTTGACAGACTCATTGGAAGTCATCTCACCAAGCTCGCACAGAAATACCTTGAGCCAAACCGCTTCTTGAGTGGCTTCTGATAAAGCCATGTACTCCGCCTCTGTTGAGGAAAGCGCCACACTTCGTTGCTTCTTACTTCGCCAGCTGATGCATCCATTATTAAGTGTAAACGCATAGCCGCTTGTACTTCGGCGAGATTCGATGTCTCCAGCCCAGTCTGCATCCGAATACCCAAGTAGCTTAGCCGGACCGCACCTTGAAAACTGGAGTCCATGCGTTTCCGTTGCCTTTAAGTATCGCAGAACCCGCTTGAGTGCTTGCCAATGCGTCGGACACGGATCAGCAGCAAACTGGCTTAGAACTCCCACAGCCGCAGCAAGGTCCGGTCGCGTCGCAACCATAAGATACATTATGCCACCAACACAACTTCGATAAGGCACATTCTTCATCGTAACTTCATGCTTGCAGCCGCCTTCACACATGTTCTTTGTCAGCTTGAGCCCTGCTTCTTGAGGCGTCTTGACCGGCTTGCTATCTTGCATGCCAAACTTGCTCAGAATTGACTTGAGAAACTTGGTTTGTCGCATCGTGACTCGACCGGATACTTGGTCTTGACCGATTTCCATACCGAGAAAGTACTTAAGCTCGCCGAGGTCAGTCATCTCAAATCGGTCGCTTAGCGCACGCTTGGTGGAGACAAGGAGCGAGTTGTTGCTGCTTGCTACAATGAGATCATCCACGTACAGCACAACAATAACCATATCGTCGTCCACGCGCTTGATGTAGACACAGTGATCGGACTCACACTTGCTGAAACTCATCTTGATCATAAAGTCGTCGATGGTTTGGTTCCACATGCGCGGTGATTGCTTAAGACCGTACAACGAACGCTTCAGCTTACATACATGATCTTGTTTGTTTTCGCTCACATATCCTTCAGGCTGCTGCATATAAATTTCTTCATCCAGAACTCCGTTTAAGAAAGCAGTCTTCACGTCCATCTGATGTAGCGTCAAACCGTACTTGGCAGCCATACTCAACGCGATGCGAATTGAAGTAAACTTCGCCACCGGCGCAAATGTCTCCTCATAATCAACTCCAAACTTTTGTGAAAATCCCTTGGCAACGAGTCGCGCCTTGAACCGCTCGATAATCCCATCTTGGTTTTCCTTGACTCGAAACACCCATCTGCAGCCGATCGCTTTGCGTCCTTTAGGCAGAGGAACAACATCCCAAGTCTTGTTCTTGTGGAGTGACTCTAGCTCCGAGTCGCATGCAGCTTTCCATTGGCCCGCGTCACTGGATTCCATCGCCGACTTGAACGTTGTCGGCAATTTTCCCACTGAATACACGACGTGGGCGGTTTTGTAGCCCTCTTCGCGAATTGTAGCCAGAGCCGACATTTCTTCGAGTGTCGAGCGTTGGTATTTGGGCACATGACGCTTGGGCTGCGGAACCTCAGTCACCTTTTCCAAAGATTGAGTACGAGTGTGCCGCTTGCTTCCCAATTCAAAGTCCGTACTTGCGTCGTGTGTCTCATCCTGCTCTTGCTCAATCTCGTTTTCGTCGTCCGTCGATATTCCTTCATCCTCATCATGAATCTCGACAATAGTGCTTTTATTTTTGAAACTCGTTCTTCCACTGTCGAAAGTGTCTTCCTTGAACTGAGCATCACGACTCATAACGATTCGACCAGTCGACAATTCTTCAAAGCGATACGTCTTTTGGTGCTCCGAGTAGCCCAAAAATCGACACAATATTGCTTTCGCATCCAGTTTCGAGCGCTTTTCTTTCGGAACATGCACGAACGCGTGACAACCAAACACTTTCAAGTTGGCTAATAGTGGTTTCTTGGCTGTCCAAAGCTCGAAAGGTGACGTCTGGTGCTCGATAGCACGCGATGGACACCGATTTCGAAGAAACATTGCTGTCATAACTGCTTCTCCCCAGTAGTGTTTGGCGAGACCCGCGTGCTCCAACATGCACCTTGCGCATTCCACAAGCGTCCGATTCATACGCTCCGCAACTCCGTTAAGCTGTGGTGTGTACGGCGGCGTATACTTGAGCACAATTCCATTATCCGAGCAAAACTTGGCCATTTTCGTGGATGTATACTCGCCACCGTTGTCACTGCGAAGAGATTTTACGCGTTTGCCGGTCTGCTTTTCTGCGAATGCCACAAAATTGGCGAACTTGTCCACGACTTCTGACTTGCTCTTGATCAGATAGACGACGCAATATCTTGACTTGTCGTCGATGAACGTCACGAAGTAGCGCTTGCCACTAAACGTTGGAGACTGCATGGGACCGCACACATCGCTGTGTATAACCTCCAAAAGCTCATTCGCTCGATCCGTCGACATCGATTGGAACCGTACACGAGTCTGCTTACCCAGTGCACAGCCATCACAAATCTCCCACTTGTTCACAGACGTAATGTCGATTCCAATGGCGAGATTCTTCCTCACGATTGCGTTCAGCCCGTCGTGACCAATATGACCAAGTCGAAGATGCCACAAATATGAGGTGTCCTCGTTGCTTGTCAAAGTCTTGACCGTATTTGCTTCTTCACGAGCAACCGGAGTCATGTGCAGCCGAAATAATCCTTTTCCTTCGCGCGCACCGATTTTCCACTTGACACCTTTTGTTTCGGCAAAGCATTTCCTTGTCGAAAACAACAGGCCCGACGTCCTTGGTAAAGCGACCAACTGAAAACAAATTTCTCGACAACTTGGGGATGTGCCACACATTTGTCAACACACCTTTCTTAATTTCGTGCGACGTCATCATAGCCATCACAATGTCACCGCTGCCAATAGCTTGTACGACGCCGTCGTCTGCCAGATGTACGTCGATAGGGGGAAAAGTCTTGTAGCTCCTCATGAACTTCTTGGAACTTGTCATATGCTGAGTCGCCCCCGATCGACCAGCCAGACGTCATTCGGCTTGACAGAGCCACTGCTACCGCCAACCGAGAAAAGATAGTCACCAGAATCTTCAATCTGCGCGACGTTTGCCCGCTGCGATCGATATATCGCTCAGCATCATTTTGGACTCGCGAGGGGCGATCTGCAATCCAGTGTCCTTGTTTGCCGCAATATTGGCACGCACCAGTCTTCTTCACCGGTCGTCCTTTGCGCTTCGCATCCTTCATCATGAACGCTTGGCCAGACGCAGCTCCATCGCCGCCTGCTCCTTGCGCTTCATATCCTCATGGAGAAGTCGAGACGTCACCAGCTCCCAGGTCAAAGTGTCTGCACGAGATTCCAATGCAGTAATGAGAAACTGGTACGAGTCATTAAGACTCCCAAGAAGCGTGATAACCAAGTCGTCCTCGCTCACCGGGGCACCTACAGCATCGAGCTGCTCCGCCAGCGTCTTAAGCTTGTTGATGTGTTCCAGAACATCATCACCATCTTCCATCATTGTCGTGAAAAACCGTCGACGAAGAAAGAGCTTGTTTGCGAGGCTCCTCTTCTCAAAGTGTCCTTCCAGTCGCGACCATGCATCATGCGCACCACTTGACGACCGGACTAGTGGCAGTTTCGAGTCTTCCATCGCAAGATAGATTATCGCTAGCGCTTTCCGAGACTTCCTCTTGTAAGTCGACTGATCCATCGCATTCGTGCAGTGCTCCAGCTTGATCTCACCACTTGCGACTTCCCACAGGTCCCTCTCCTCCAGCACCATCTGCATCTTGAACTTCCAGGTGTGAAAGTTGGTGCCGTCGAACTTGTTGATTCGACTTGGCATAGACGCGTCCATGGTGGCGAAGGCAGAGTCAGAGAAGGGGAGGCAGAGTCGGCGGGGCTTGGGCTCATAACCTGTTGAAAAGGTCGAAGTGAGCACTAGTTGGCAAAATGCAAAGTGAATATATTTAAAAAGGTCCTTAGTTCACAACTACATGCTACCTCCAAGCCAATGATTTATCTAAGCCAATCAGAACGACTCACCATCCGGGCGCAATCATCTTCCCATCCGGGCGCAATCATCTTCCCATCCCGAAACCGATCTTTTGCCCATCTTGAACCCGCTCCCTCAGTCAGTCATCAACTAATTGCAGATACCGATACTTACCGATATGTAGTCGCTGGTCGAGGCGTATCATCACCAGCATCTTCGACAACACGTCGTGTATGTGAAGCCTTCGTCTTCTATTTCGAGTGAGTCGAAGTCCATGTTTGCTTCCTCAATTTCGTCAAAAATAATGACTTCTAAATCACCAAACTTGATTCGTCAAACTTTACGTCCCGACTGATCACTATTTGCTGAGTTTGATGGTCGTAGATTCGGTATGCTTTGGACACTTCTTTATAGCCAACAAACACACCAACTCGAGACTTGGAGTCCCACTTGAGCCTCTTTTCTTTCGAAGTCAAAACGTAGGCCCGACACCCAAAGACACGCATATGTCCAACGCTTGGCTTGAGCTTGTGAATGATCTCGAATGAAGTCTTGTTCTTCATTTTTGGTGAGGGAAGGCGGTTCTTGATGTATATTGCAGTCATAGCGGCCTCTCCCCAAAAACTCTTGTCCAGTTTAGCGTGATGTAGTATGCTGCGTCCAATAGTCACAATCGTCCTTATTGCGCGCTCAGCTGTTCCGTTGGTTTGATGCGCATATGGGACTGTTACCTGCTGCTCAATACCCTCGTTCTCGTAAAGGACCTTTAACGAGTTGGTTGCAAACTCACGAGCTTCGTCATGACGTACAAACTTGACTTTCTTTCCAAATTGAGTCTGAACCTTCAAAATGTAAGTCTTGATTGCATCTTCGCTGTCCGATCTGGCTTGCAAGCAGAAACCCTTCATACATCCACTGGCCTAATCCACAATTAGTAGGAGATACTTGCTTCCCCCAAGTGATACTTGCTCCATTGGGCCGCAGATGTCAAAGTGGAGAAGCTCAAAGAAAGCAAATCGACGCTTGTCAGGATTACTTGGAAACGGTTTCTGGACCATCTTGCCCTCTTGGCACCCGCGACAAATGTTTGACAGAGTTGACATTGATGCATCACGAACGTCTTTAATCATTCCACCAGCAATCAATTTGCGGAGCACATCACTAGGCGCGTGACCCAACCGTGCATGCAGGTCAATCTTGTTACTTGATTCAGTCATATTAGCCGATGGCCGTAAGGTTTGTAGCCAGTAAAGACCGTCAACTAGGTCGGCTGTTGCCGCTATCCCTTTCGAAATCTTCGACTCAATGTCCATGCGGGCACCGTCAACCGCTTTTGTTGATCTGCGGGACAGAGAGCAGGTTCTTGCTCATCTTTGGAACGTAAAGCGCATCTTTGATTTCAAGGTCGCGTATGTCACCGTTGGGTAGCACCACCCGCTCAAAAATGGTTCCCACACCCATAATTGCAGTTTTGCTTCCATTTGCTACCGCAAGTTCGCCACAATTTTGTTCATCGAGAGTCTGAAACTTGGACTTGTCGTAGCAAATGTGGTGTGTGGCACCACTGTCAATGGCCCACATGCCTGGCATATCTTTGCCCGAAGACAGCTCGCATTCCAATGATACTGCAAATGCGATCCGATCGTAATCGTTGTCGCTGTACCGAAACTGTACATTACTTGCTCCGCGTCCACGATTTTGTACGCCGCGTCGAGCTCCTCGATTGTCATCCTTTTGCTTGGTCCAGCATCGTTCCATCGTATGCCCCAATTTACCACAATATGTGCATTGGCGGGACTCTCTTTCGGCACTGAACGCCTTGGCTGCGTCTTCAGTTTTCACCGCTGGAGTCCTCTCACCATGTCGCTTGATGTGCTCATTTGTCAGCACCTTCACAACGTCTTGCGTCCGCAATTCTGCACTGCTCATCTCCAAGTTAAGCACGACGTTCTCGTAGCTTTTTGGTAGACTCCGAAGCAGACAAATCGCGACGTCCTCATCCTCCATCTTGGCACCGATACTGCTTAGCTTGGCGCTGATGTTGAGAACCTCATTGCAGTGATGCAGGCCGTTGTCGCCTTCCGCCATTTCCATGCTGAAAAGTTGGCGCTTCAGGTAAATGCGACCAGCCTTTTGCGACCCGCCGTAAAGTGTTTTGATACGGATCCAGGCAGCATAGGCTTCTTCGCAGTGGTCGACTATATGATGATAGTCCACGTCCATGTGTAGTAGCATCAAGCCGAACGCAATGTTGCTGGCTCTGACGTACTCATCGCTGGCGCGAGCATCAGTGAATGCCGGCGTGACCTCCCGATTCACCACGTGCCACACCGACTTGGTGAGAAACACGCCGCGCATGTACCGGCACCACGTAGCGTAGTTATCCCCGTTGAATTTGTCGACAAGTACTTTTGACGAAACATCTTGCGTGGAGGACATGGTTGTTGGGCTCATAACCTGTTAATTGTTTGAGGCCGGAAGGTAAGGGAGGCTGAAGAAGCAAAGTGAAGGGTCGTTTGCGTTGACGCGAAGACACTTGACTGAAAGGAAGTAAATTTGGAAGTGATTGATTTATTGGGGTTTAAAGTCCTACAACTCGTAACCACTCATTCTACATAACGTATTTACCTTAAAGCGTTTCGGATTGGACCGGGTTAGGTTGTGTACATTACCTGAAACCCATAACCCTCAATAGCGATATGGCTTAAAGCATTCCTGTGCGAGCTTGGTGAAATGAAGAGCAACGAGCCTGTCAAGATTTACGAAGACAATCAAGGCTCGATTGCGCTTGCCAAGAACCCCGAGTTCCACAAGCGTACCAAGCACATCGACATTCGCTATCACTTTGTTCGGGAGAAGGTTGAAGATGGTCAAGTGGTCCTGCAATACTGTTCGACTAAAGACATGAAGGCGTTTTCATTTTCCGAGCGGTCGAAACCAGCTGTATCGGACTCGTCAAATACAGCTTCTGGTGACTCGGTACTTGGTATCTTGTCGTCAAAAGTATCTTCCATAAAATTTTCGTCCCGACTCAATAGAACGCGACCGCTACCGATTTTTTCAAACCTGTACGCCTTTTCATGTTCTGAATAGCCAAGAAAACGGCACCGAGTCGAACGAGCATCAAACTTGGATCGTTTCTCTTTGGGAACTGAGACGTAAGAATGGCAGCCGAATACCTTCAAATTTGCCAACAAAGGCTTCTTGCCAGTCCACAGTTGAAACGGTGACGCATCATGATCAACAGCTCGTGTCGAACATCGGTTGCGAAGAAACGCAGCAGTTAAACAGCTTCACCCCAATACGTTTTTGGCAGACCAGCGTGCTCCAGCATACACCGTCCACATTCAACAAGAGTACAATTCATGCGTTCTGCGACTCCATTCATTTGTGGCGTGTTAGGTGGCGTAAATTCTGTATGATGCCACGCTCTGCACGAAACTTTGCCATTGTTCCAGAAGTGTACTCGCCACCATTATCACAACAAAGTGATTTAACGCGCATGTTCGTCTGGCTTTCGGCCATCGCAACAAAAGTAGCAAACTTGTCGGCAACCTCGGACTTGTTTCGTAGCAAGTACACAGCACAGTAATGCGACTTCTCATCGATAAAAGTAGCAAAATAGCACTTGCCACTGAATGTCGCCGTTTGCATGGGTCCACACACATCGCTGTGAATGACTTCAAGAAGTTTCTTTGCCTGATTGGGTGAAGACTACTTGAAGCTTACCCGCGTCTGCTTGCCAAGAGCGCATCCTTTGCACAGCTCCCACTTGTTAACAGACTTCAGGTCAATACCTGATCCACAGCCTTTTGCAACATGTTGGCATTTTGAAGTGGAGGAGTGGAGGAGCGAAGCTTGCGGTGAGCGAAGAGCGAGGAAGGCACTTGCGGTGTTGAATGAAGATTCGAAAGTGAGTTTATTAATTTGGTCCTTAGTTCACAACTCCTTGCTACATCGAAGCCATTCAATTATCTAAGCCAATCAGAGGAACTTACCATCCGGGCGCAAGCATCTTCCCATCCGGGCGCAATCATCTTGAGTGCGCCTGTCCATGTGTCTATTCATGACGTCATCGTTATTTGCTTGAAACGTCGGACAGCCGCTCGTATTGGACAGCCTTGGAAACCGGAATTAAACTGAGGGAAACCGATTACCTTTAGTACTCCCCCTCAATACGAGCACGCGTAAATTCCGAGAGCCCTCATCAGGTCGGCATGGCGTGGTCCTGGAAGTGCCTTCGTCATGATGTCTGCCAACATGACGGCTGTCTCGCAGTACTCCAGCTTGACTTCATCGCGGATGTGATGGTACTTGATGTCGATGTGCTTGGCACGTCCATGGTTTACTGGATTCTTCGTCATCTTGATGCATGACTGATTGTCTTCGAATATCTTGAATTCCGGCGTGGTCTTATTAGCAGCCGTCAGAATCTCGTACAGAAGATGATGGTACCACTTGCCTTCTTATATAGCTAGACTCAAAGCAATGTACTCCGCTTCGCTGGTAGAAAGCGATACGCTTGATTGCTTCTTGCTTCCCCAACTGATGGGTGCTCCCATCAATATGAATGCGTAGCCTGAAGTCGACTTGCGGTCGAAGTGGTCGCCTGCCCAGTCTGCGTCCGAGTATGCGCGAAAGTCAATCTTGCTCCCGGGCCTAAAACAGAGTCCATGCGACTTGGTTCCTTGTAGGTAGCGACGAATTCTCTTGACTGCAATCCAATGCTCATCTTGAGGGTTTTCCATAAACCGCGACGCATATCCGACGGCAAAAGCGATGTCAGGGCGAGCGCTATCATTAGATGCATCAGTGCACCGACTGCTTCACGAAACGGAACATTTGTTGCTGTCAACTTGTCACTTGGAAAAAGTTGAGTACTTGGAAGCGCCGGGCTCACAACGGGCTTGCTGCCGTGCATGCCGAAGCGCTTGAGAGTGTCTTCAATGTAGCGTCGCTGGCACACTGTTACACTTCCGTCAGGGTTCTTTACCAGTTCCATACCCAGGACGAAGACACATTCACCGCTGTCCGTCATCTCGAAGCGCGTCTTCAAGTCATTCTTGGTACGCGCGATAAGGTCGGTCGAGCTTCCTGTGACGAGTACATCGTCGACGTAAGCCAGAAGCAGTACGCAGTGGACACCCACAATCTTAGTGTATAGACAGGGATCATAGGCTGAAACTTGAAAGCCGATGGAGCACACGAATCCGTCGAAGGTCTCGTTCCAAACTCGCGAGGCTTGATTGAGTCCATAAATCGCCTTAATTAGCTCGAGACAGTCGCAATTGTCATCGAGCTCAACCCCTTCCGATGTCGCGCAAAACACTTGCTCCTTTATGACGCCGTACAAGAATGCTGTCACCACATCCAGTTGGTCGAGAGGCCAGTCGAAGTACTTGGCGATCGCTATGACCATTCGCAAGGTCACATACTCGATAACAGGCGAAAACGTCTCCGTGTAGTCGATGCCGTGCTTTTGCTTGAACCCTTTTGCAACGAGGCGCGCTTTATACTTCTCAATCGATCCATCAGCTCTCCGCTTCATCTTGAATACCCATTTGGTGCCAATGGCGCGTTGTCCAATCGGAAGTTTCGCCGCTAGAAATACACCACGAAGTCGCATCAACTCCAGCTCTCTTTGAATGGCTTTGCGCCAGTGCACCTGTTCCGGTCCATTAACTGCGTCTTGATACGTCGTTGGCTCGGAAAGGTCAGTACTTTCCACAGCGTTGGCGCTTGCTCGCCATGATCCATCCGCTGGAGACGTGCCATCTTCGTGAACTTGGCCGTCCTTTTCTTCTTCATCCACCGTAGTGGGCACGCCTGGTCGGCGTTTAACTTGAGACTGGACGGGATATTCGGGGGCACTTGTTTCTTCTAAACCAGTGTTTTGACTATTTGAGCGCGTATTGAAGTTCTGTTGCGCGAGCTTGAGTAATTGGGCTTGCGCTTTCCTGTGTACTTGAACTCCGTCGGTCCTGAGTCGTCGATATCGAGGGTGTCGAAGTCGAATAGCGAGTCATTGTCGTCATCGTCTGAGCATTCCGCAAAGGTGCCGAAGCTTAATTCGTCGAAGTTGACGTCGCGACTGATCACCACCTTCGCTGCTTTGATGTCGAAGAAGCAGTATGCCTTGGAACGTTCCTCGTAGCCGATGAAAATTCCCTCACGAGCTTTAGCCTCCCACTTGAGTCGTTTTTCTCTTGGTGTCAGAATGAAAGCCTTGCACCCAAATACTCGCATGTGTTTGACGCTTGGTTTGGTCTTGTACACAATTTCATAAGGCGTTTTGGCGGGAATCTTCAGAGAAGGCAGTCGGTTCTTGATGTAGATCGCTGCCATTGCCGCCTCAGCCCAAAACGTTTTGTCCAAACCAGCGTGATGTAACATGCTGCGACCGATCGTGACGATAGTCCGGCTGGCTCGCTCTGCAGTGCCGTTTGTCTGGTGCGCGTAGCGGACCGTGGGCTGCACCTCGATCCCATGATCGTCGTAGAAACTGAGTAGGGAGTTGGTTGCGAACTCCTTGGCCCCATCATGACGCACGAACTTGACCTTGGCACCGAACTGCTTCTCAACCTTGAGGATGTACTTGCGCAGACAGTGTTCACTTTCCGACTTGGCGCGCAAACAGAATCCAGCCATAAACCCACTTGCCTCGTCCGTGCTGATCAGCAAGTATCTGCTGCCACCAAGTGACTCGTGCTCCATTGGCCCACAGTTGTCGAAGTGTAAAAACTCAAACGGGGTATACTTGGGCTTGCTTGGATTGCTCGGAAATGGTTTCTGGACCATCTTTCCTCGCTGGCATCCTCGGCACAGACCAGATGACTTAGAGGGTGGCTCGGCGTCCTTGATCATGTTGCTGTCGATCATTTTGCGAAGGACATCAACCGGAGCATGACCCATGCGAGCATGCAAGTCCACACCGCTACCTTGCACGTTTGCATTGGCACAGCGCTGTGGCGTTCGAAGCCAGTAGAGTCCGTTGATAAGATCCGCAGTCGCAACAACTTGTTTTGACTTCTTGCGAGCAACGTGCATCTTGAACCCGACAAACACAACCTGAAACTGGCCACTTTTGTTGATTTGCGGAATCGATAGCAGATTGTTGCTCATGCTTGGTACGTATAGCGCATCCTTTATCTCGATTTCACGTTCGTTGCCGTTGGGAAGTACCACCCGTTCGATGATGGTCCCTACGCCCTTGATTTCAGCCTTGTTACCGTCGGCAACAGACAATTCGCCTTCGTGGTCTTCATGAAGCACGGCGAACTTGGTCTTGTCGTTGCATTTGTGGTGCGTGGCACCACTATTAATGGCCCAGAGTCCCGATGCGTTGCTAGTCGTTGATATGCCGCATTCCAGCGAGACAGCGAAGGCGACTCGATCGTCGTAGTCGTTGTAGTCGTTACGCCACTGGACATTGTTGACCACGCGTCCACGGTTGTTGCCGCCGCGCTTAGGGCCTCGATTCTCGTCCTTCTGCTTGGTCCAGCACCGCTCAGCCGAGTGCCCCAATTTTCCGCAGTACGTGCACTGGCGAGGCTCCCGATCAGTGCTGAATGCACGTGCCGTGTCTTCAGTCTTGATCGCCAGAGTCTTCTCGCCCTGCCGCTTGATATGCTCGTTCGTGAGCACCTTGATAACGTCTTGCGTTCTCAGCTCCGCAGTGCTCATCTCCAGATTCAACACCACGTTCTCGTAGCTCTTGGGGAGACTGCGCAGCAAGCAGATCGCCACGTCCTCGTCCTCCATCTTGACGCCGATGCTGCTGAGCTTGGCGCTGATGTTGAGGACCTCGTTGCAATGTTGTAGCACATTGCCGCCTTCCGACATCTCCATGCTGAAGAGCTGTCGCTTGAGATAGATGCGACCAGCCTTCTGGGATATACCGTAAAGTGTCTTCACACGCGTCCATGCTACCCATGCTTCCTCGCAGTCATCCACGACGTGATGGTAATCCGTGTCCATGTGGAGCAGCATAAGTCCGAAGGCGATGTTGTTAAGCTTGACATACTCATCCTTGGCACGAGAGTCGGTGAAGGAAGGAGTCGTCTGGCGATTCACCACATGCCACGTTGACTTGGTCAGGAACACGCCACGCATGTAGCGGCTCCACGTCACGTAGTTGTCTCCGTTGTATTTGTCGATGGATACTTTGGTGGAGACGTCTTGCGCAGTGGACATGGTACTTGGGCTCATAACCTGTTGGAATTTTGAAGTGGAGGAGTGGAGGAGCGAAGCTTGCGGTGAGCGAAGAGCGAAGAAGGCACTTGCGGTGTTGAATGAAGATTCAAAACTGAGTTTATTGATTTGGTCCTTAGATCTAAGCCATTCAATTATCTAAGCCAATCAGAAGAACTTACCATCCGGGCGCAATCATCTTGAGTGCGCCTGTCCATGTGTCTATTCATGACGTCATCGTTGTTTGCTTGAAATGTCGGACAGCCGCTCGTATTGGACAGCCTTGGAAACCGGAATAAAATTGAGGGAAACCGGTTACCTTTAATACAACAATAGTCGAAAGACCACCGTGACCAATGTGACCTAGTCGAAGATGCCAGAGGTACGACGTGGTGTCCCCATGGCATCCCAACGAGCTAGTCAAATTGGCCTCGTCTTCAATAATTGGCTTCATGCAGAGCTTGAACAGCCCCTTTCCTTCACGAGCGCCCAACTTCCAGCGAAGACCTTTCGCTTCAGCAAAGCAGCCGGCGTGCTCAAACGTGACTGGGCCAACATCCTTTGTAAAGCGTCCAACGAAGAACAAATTGCGCGAAAGTTTTGGAATGTGCCAAACCGAAGTGAGAACACCCTTCTTCAATCCGCGAGGCGTAAACATCGACATAACGATGTCACCCGTCCCCACAGCTTGAACCACGCCATCATCCGCGAGATGCACATCCACTGGGTCAATTCTCTTGTAGTTTTTCATGTACTCTTTCGAGTATGTCATGTGTTGAGTGGCCCCGAGTCAACTAGCCACACACAGCTCGACTTGGTGGAATTTATATCGGCTTTAATATAATTGGTATTAAAAACATAAATTAAATTTTTTAAATCTGTTATTACCAAGTGGGGCAAGTATAGCTTTAGTTCCTATTTTAGTACCGATTGAACTGGTTTCTTATATTTTTCGTGTACATGTCATTGCTAGTTTAAAAAATACAATTATAGCAGCTTCACCAACCGAGAAAAGATAGTCGCCAAAGTCGTCATCGTTACTCTGCGCGACACTAGCACGCTGCGGTCGCTGTCGTTCCGCATTGTCACGAATTCGAGCCGGGCACTTGGCAATCCAATGCCCATGCTCTCCACAATAGTGTCAAGTATTGCTTGCCTTCACTGACGCTTGTCGTCCCTTGCGTCGTCCATTGTCCGCCATTGCAAATGCTTGACCTTGGCCGTGCGCGGCTCCATCGACGCCGCCACCTTGCTCTTTGCGCTTTGAGTCTTCGTGTAGCAGCCGAGACGTGACGAGTGTCCACGATAAAGAGTCGGCTCTTGACTCGAGTGCCGTGATAAGAAACGCGTACGACTCGCTGAGACTTGCCAATAGCGTGATCACAAGGTCGTCCTCGCCAACCGGAGCACCCACAGCGTCGAGCTGCTCCGCCAGCGTCTTCATCTTGTTAATGTGCGCGAGCACATCTTCCCCTTCATCCATCTTGGCCGTGAAGAAGCGACGACGAAGAAAGAGCTTATTCGCAAGGCTCTTCTTCTCGAAATGTCCCTCAAGCCACGACCATGCATCGTGTGCCCACTCGCCGAACAAACCAACGGCAGCTGCGAGTCCTCCATCGCAAGACAGATGATCGCGAGCGCCTTCCTCGATTTGCGCTTGAATGTGTTCTGGTCCAGCGCAGTAGTCAGGTGTTCCAGCTTGATCTTCCCGCTCACCACTTCCCACAAGTCACGCTCCTCCTGCACCATCTGCACTTTAAACTTCCAAGTGCGAAAGTTCGTTCCATCGAACTTGTTGATGCGGTCGGTGGTGGAGGCGTCCATGGCAAGGGCGAAGTCGGTGTCGGAGTCAGGGAAGACGGAGCTTGGGCTCATAACCTGGAGAAGCTCGAGTGTGCACTAGTTGGTAAAATGCAAAGTGAATATAAAAGGTCCTTAGTTCGCAACTACATGCTACCTCTAAGCCAATGATTTATCTAAGCCAATCAGAACAACTCACCATCCGGGCGCAATCATCTTCCCATGCCGAAACCGATCTTTTGCCCATCTTGAACCCGCCTCAGTCAGTCATCAACTGATTGCAGATACCGGTACTTACCGATATGTAGTCGCTGTTCGAGGCGTTTGTCTGCCAACATCTTCGACAAGAGTCGTATCCTCAACAAGTTCTAGCTGATGAGACATGCACTAGCTCTTCCTATCATTTAGTTCTTCTAATCACAATCATTCCTTACTCGTCCAATCATCCTACTCGTCTAATCAGCGTGCGATCGTATTGGACCGGTTCGGGCTAACCGGTTAATGGGTGCAACTGGTACATTGTACCATAAACCGGTTACCCTTAACACGCCCCCTCAATGCGAACACGCGTGGATGCCGAGAGCTGTCGTCATGTCCTTGTGACGTGGTCCTGGAAGAGCCTTGGTCATGATGTCCGCGAGCATGATGGCTGTCTCGCAGTACTCCAGCTTGACTTCACCGCGTTTGACTTCATCACGGATGTGATGGTACTTGATGTCGATGTGCTTGGCACGTCCATGGTTCACTGGATTCTTCGTCATCTTGATACATGACTGATTGTCCTCAAAGATCTTGAGTTCCGGCGTGGTCTCATTCGCAGCCGTCAAAATCTCGTGCAGGAGATGATGGATCCACTTGCCTTCTTGTATAGCCAGACTCAAAGCGATGTACTCTGCTTCGCTGGTGGAGAGCGACACACTTGACTGCTTCTTGCTTCCCCAACTGATGGGTGCGTTCATTAATATGAACGCGTAGCCCGAAGTCGACTTGCGGTCCGTGTGGTCGCCTGCCCAGTCCGCGTCCGAGTATGCGCGGAAGTCCATTTTGTTTCCGGGCTTAAAACAGAGTCCATGCGACTTGGTTCCTTGGAGGTAGCGAAGAATTCTCTTGACTGCAGTCCAATGCCCGTCTCGAGGGTTTTCCATAAATCGCGACGCAAATCCAACGGCAAAGGCGATATCCGGGCGAGTCGCTGTCGTTAGATGCATAAGTGCACCGACTGCTTCACGGAACGGAACGCTTGTTGCTGTCGGCCTGTCACTTGGCACAAGTCGAGTGCTTGGATCCGCCGGGCTTACAACGGGCTTGCTGTCGTGCATGCCGAAGCGCTTGAGTATGTCTTCGATGTAGTGCCGCTGGCACACTGTCACACTGCCGTCAGGGTTTTTCACCAGCTCCATACCCAGGACGAAGACGCATTCACCGCTGTCCGTCATCTCGAAGCGCGTCTTCAAGTCATTCTTGGTGCGCGCGATGAGGTCGGTCGAGCTTCCTGTGACGAATACATCGTCGACGTAAACCAGAAGCAGTACGCAGTGGACATCCACAATCTTGATGTACAGGCAGGGATTGAAAGCCGAAACTTGGAAGCCGATGGAGCACACAAACTCGTCGAAGGTCTCGTTCCAAACTCGCGAGGCTTGCTCGAGTCCACAGATAGCCTTAACCAGCTCGAGACAGTCGAAGTCATCATCGAGCTCAACTCCTTCTGGCGTTGCGCAAAATACTTGCTCCTTCATGACGCCGTACAAAAATGCCGTCACCACATCCAGTTGGTCGAGAGGCCAGTCGAAGTACTTGGCAATTGCAATGACCATTTGTAAGGTTACGTACTTGATAACAGGCGAGAATGTCTCCGTGTAGTCGATGCCGTACTTTTGCTTGAACCCCTTCGCAACTAGGCGCGCTTTATACTTCTCAATCGATCCATCAGCTTTGCGCTTGATCTTGAATAGCCATTTGGTTCCAATGGCACGTTGTCCATTCGGGAGTTTTGCCGCTCGAAATACTCCACGAAGCCGCATCGACTCAAGCTCGCCTTGAATGGCTTTGCGCCAGTGCACCTGTTCCGGTCCATTAACTGCATCTTGATATGTCGTCGGCTCGGAAAGGTCAGTAATTTCCACAGCGTTGGCGCTTGCTCGCCATGATCCATCCGCTGGAGACGTGCCGTCTTCGTGAACTTGGCCGTCTTTTTCTTCTTCATCCACCATAGTGGGCATGCCTGGTCGGCGTTTGGCTTGAGGCTGAACGGGATCTTTGGGAGCACTTGCTTCTTCCAAACCGATGTTTTGACTCGTTGAGTGCGTATTTGAGATCCTGTTACGCGAGCTTGAGTGGTTGGGCTTGCGCTTTTCTGTGTGTTTGAACTCCGTTGGTCCCGAGTCGTCGATATCGAGGGAGTCGAAGTCGAACAGCGAATCATGGTCGTCATCGTCTAAGCGTTCCGCAAAGGTGCCGAAGCTTGATTCGTCGAAGTTGACGTCGCGACTGATCACCACCTTTCCTGCTTCGATGTCAAAGACGCGGTATGCCTTAGAACGTTCCTCGTAGCCGATGAAAATTCCCTCACGAGCCTTAGCGTTCCACTTGAGTCGTTTTTCTCCTGGTGTTAGGATGAGCGCCTTGCACCCAAATACTCGCATGTGTTTGACGCTTGGTTTGGTCTTGTACACAATTTCGTAAGGCGTTTTGGCGGAAATTTTCGGAGACGGGAGTCGATTCTTGATGTAGATCGCTGTCATTGCCGCTTCAGCCCAAAACGTTATGTCCAAACCAGCGTGATGTAACATGCTGCGACCGATCGTCACGATAGTCCGGTTGGCTCGCTCTGCAATGCCGTTTGTCTGGTGCGCGTAGCGAACTGTGGGCTGCACCTCGATTCCATGATCGTCGAGAAATTCAATAGGGAGTTGGTTGCAAACTCCTTGGCCCCGTCATGACGCACAAACTTGACCTTGGCATTGAACTGTTTCTCAACCTTGAGAATGTACTTACACAGACAGTCTTCACTTTCCGACTTGGCGCGCATACAGAATCCAGCCATAAACCCACTTGCCTCGTCCGTGATGATCAGCAAATATCTGCTGCCACCAAGCGACTCGTGCTCCATTGGACCGCAATTGTCGAAGTGTAGAAACTCAAACGGGGCATACTTAGGCTTGCTTAGATTGCTCGGGAATGGTTTTTGGACCATCTTCCCTTGCTGGCATCCTCGGCACAGACCAGGTGACTTAGAGGGTGGCTTGGCGTCCTTGATCATGTCGCTGTTGATCATTTTGCGAAGAACATCAATATGGAGCATGTTCCATGCGCGCGTGCAAGTCCTCACCGCTACCTTGCACGACTATATTGGCACAGCGTTGCGGCGTTCGAAGCCAGTAGAGTCCGTTGATGAGATCCGCAGTCGCAACAACTTGCTTGGATTTCTTGCGAGCAACGTGCATCTTGGACCCGTCAAATACAACCTGAAACTGGCCACTCTTGTTGATCTGCGGAATCGACAGCAGATTCTTGCTTATGCTTGGCACGTATAGCGCATCTTTTATTTCGATTTCACGCTCGTTGCCATTGGGTAGAATTACTTGTTCGATGATGGTCCTTATGCCCTTGATTTCAGCCTTGTTACCGTCGGCAACAGACAATTTGCCTTCGTGATCTTCATGAAGCACGGCGAACTTGGTCTTGTCGTTGCATATGTGGTGCGTGGCACCACTATCAATGGCCCAGAGTACCGATGCGTTGCTAGTCGTTGACATGCCGCATTCCAGCGATACTGCGAAGGCGACTCGATCGTCGTAGTCGTTGTAGTCGTTACGCCACTGGACATTGTTAGTCACGCGTCCACGGTTGTTGCCGCCGCACTTAGGGCCTCGATTCTCATCCTTCTGCTTGGTCCAGCACCGCTCAGCCGAGTGCCCCAATTTTTCGCAGTACGTGCACTGGCGAGGCTCCCGATCAGTGCTGAATGCACGTGCCGCGTCTTCAGTCTTGATCGCCAGAGTCTTCTCGCCCTGCCGCTTGATATGCTCGTTCGTGAGCACCTTGACAACATCCTGCGTTCTTAGCTCCGCAGTGCTCATCTCCAGGTTCAACACCACGTTCTCGTAGCTCTTGGGGAGACTGCGCACCAAGCAGATCGCCACGTCTTCGTCCTCCATCTTGGCGCCGATGCTGCTGAGCTTGGCGCTGATGTTGAGGACCTCGTTGCAATGTTGTAGCACATTGCCGCCTTCCGACATCTCCATGCTGAAGAGCTGTCGCTTGAGATAGATGCGACCAGCCTTCTGGGATCCACCGTAAAGTGTCTTCACACGCACCCATGCTACCCATGCTTCCTCGCAGTCATCGACAACGTGATGATAATCCGCGTCCATGTGGAGCAGCATAAGTCCGAAGGCGATGTTGTTAAGCTTGACATACTCATCCTTGGCACGAGAGTCGGTGAAGGAAGGAGTCGTCTGGCGATTCACCACATGCCACGTTGACTTGGTCAGGAACACGCCACGCATGTAGCGGCTCCACGTCACGTAGTTGTCTCCGTTGAATTTGTCGATGGATACTTTGGTGGAAACGTCTTGCGCAGTGGACATGATAGTTGGGCTCATAACCTGTTGGATCTCTGAAGCGAAGGAGTGGGGAGCGAAGCTTGCGGGGAGCTAAGAGCGAAGAAGGCACTTGAGCTGTTGAAGAAAGATTCGAAAGTGATTCATTTAATGTTAGTTCTAGCTGATATGACATGCACTAGCTCTTCCTATCATTTAGTTCGTCTAATCACAACCATTCCTTACTCGTCCAATCATCCTACTCGTCTAATCAACGTGCGATCGTATTGGACCGGTTCGGGCTAACCGGTTAATGGGTGCAACTGGTACATTGTACCATAAACCGGTTACCCTTGACAGACCCGTGCCTCTATATCAAGAATATCGACGGCCATTGCATATTGCTACTGGTTTATGTGGACGATGTTCTCATCACTGGCAGCTCGGCCAAGCTCATCGCGGAAACTAAAGACAGTCTCAAGTCACGCTTCAAGATGACGGACAGTGGAAAATGTGCTTTCTTCTGGGTATCGAACTTGTGGATAACGCCGACGGCAGCATCACACTTTGCCAGAGAAGCTATGTCGACGACATTCTCAAGCGATTCGGCATGAGTGACTGCAAGGCAGTAATAAGTCCGACCGACTTAAGCTTACGACTCGTGCCAAGTGCTGCAAAAACAAGATCGACGTTCCATTTCGTGAAGCTGTGGGTGCTTTGATGCATCTGACAACTGCAACACGTCCAGACATTGCTTTTGCTATTGGATATGTATCACGTTTTATGGAGAACCCACACGCTGAACACTGGGTTGCGATAAAGAGAGTTCTTCGCTACCTTCAAGGAAGTAAGTCGCACGGCATCACATTTAAGGCTAGTGATCATGTGGATTTCCGGGGATATTCGGATGCAGATTGGGCTGGCGATCATGCGGACCGCAAGTCAACCTCTGGCTATGCATTTATGTTGATGGGGGCACCTGTGAGTTGGGGAAGCAAGAAACAATAAAGCGTTTCACTGTCGACCAGCGAAGCTGAATAATTGCACTCAGCCTGGCGATACAAGAAGGCAAGTGGGTACATCGTCTTCTCTGTGAAATTATAGGTGCAACTGGTGAAGACAAACCAGAGCTGAAGATATTTGAAGATAATTTTTCATGTATCAAGATGACGAAGAATCCGGTCAACCATGGTCGAGCCAAGCACATTGATATCAAGTATCATCACATCCGTGACGAAGTCAAACGCGGTGAAGTCAAGCTTGAATATTGCGAGACCTCGGCAATGCTGGCAGACATAATGACGAAGGCACTTCCAGGACCACGTCATGTCGACCTAATGAGGGCTCTCGGAATTCACGCGTGCTCGTATTGAGGGGGAGTATTGAAGGTAACCGGTTTCCCTCAGTTATATTCCGGTTTCCGAGGCTGTCCAATACGAGCAGCTGTCCGATGGTTCAAACAAACAACGATGGCGTCATGAATAGACACATGGACAGGCGCACTCAAGATGATTGCGCCCGGATGGGAAGTTCTTCTAATTGGCTTAAATAAATGAATGGCTTAGATAAAGCAAAGAGTTGTGAACTAAGGACCAAAAGGAATACACTCACTTTGAAATCTTCTTTCTTCCTCACAAGTGTCTTCGCTTGGTTCTCCCTCGCGCAGACTCTTCACTACACGCTTCAACTCTTTGCCTTCGCTCCGCTCACCTTCCTAACACCACGCATGGACATTGCGCGCAAAGTCTCACACCAAGTTGTGGCTACAGTAGACCTTGTGGATGATCTCTACTGGCTTCGTACTCCCCAGTATTAGCAAATTCGGCGGTACGAGGTCAAAACACCAATCGGCATGCAAGAATAAGTCACGCTCCAATCGACGTGCTTCGCAAGATGGTCAATGGCGGAATGATCAAGGACGCATGTGTGCCACTGAGTTCAAGTGATCAAGGCATGTGTCAAGGATGTCAATTAGGAAAGATGGTTCAAAAACCATTTCCTAATGTTAAATGTCTGAGGCCGGAAGGTAAGGAAGGCTGAAGAAACGAAGTGAAGGGTCGGTTGCGTTGAAGCGAAGAAACTTGACTGAGAGGAAGTAAATTTGGAAGTGATTGATTTAATGAAGTTTAAATTCCCACTACTCGTAAACATAACGTAATTACCTTAAACCGTAAAAAGTAAAAACTATGTTGAGCCGAGGTTCAGATTGGACCGGGTTGGGTTGTGTACGTTACCTGAAAACCATAACCCTCAATACGCCCTTTCAATGTGAACCGGCTTGTATGCCAAGCGCCGCTGTCATGATCTTGTGGCGCGGTCCTGGTAAGCCTTTTGTCATAATGTCCGCCAGCATGTTTTTGTTGAAAAGGTCACTTGATCGGAAGATGGCAAAATGCAAAGTGAATATATTTAAAGGTCCTTAGTTCACAACTACATGCTACTTCTAAGCCAATGATTTATATAAACCAATCAGGACGACTTACCATCCGGGCGTAAGCATCTTCCCATCCGGGCGCGATCATCTCAAGTGCGCCTGTCCCATGCGCCTTTCCATGACGTCACTGTCGCTTGGTCGCACCGTCTACTGGTATCAATACCGGTAGCCTACCGGTCAAGTACTGCTGGTCGAGGCGTCATACCTTCAGCACGAGGTATTCCATAAACAACACTCCCACTCGACTCGACAGCTTCAATACCTTGAATCTCAAGTCGACATCGAAGTAAACTGTATTGCGCGGCACCAATAGGCTTGGTCATGATGTCAGCCAGCATGTCTTGAGTTGGACAGAACTCTAACAACACTTGACCGTCCTCAACCTTCTCACGAACAAAGTGGTACCGAATGTCAATATGCTTGGTGCGCTTATGAAACTTCGGATTCTTGGCCAGCGCGATTGAGCCTTAATTATCTTCAAGTGTCTTGATAGGTTCATCGTCATCCATTTCTTTGAGCTCGCACAAAAAGACTTTTAGCCATACGGCTTCTTGAGCTGCTTCTGATAGGGCCATATAATCTGCCTCAGTTGACGAGAGTGCTACCGTGCGCTGCTTTTTGCTTCTCCAGCTGATACATCCGTTGTTCACGACGAAGACATAGCCGCTTGTGCTGCGACGCGACTCAATGTCTCCTGCCCAGTCAGCGTCTGAAAATCCTTGAATTAATGAGGCACCATTCCGAGAAAACACTAGTCCATGCGTCTGGATGGCATTCAAATATCGCAGTACGCGCTTCAAAGCCTGCCAGTGTGTCGGACACGGATCGGCTGCGAATTGGCTCAGCACTCCCACTGCTGCTGCAAGATCTGGACGAGTAGCAACCGACAGCATTTCGATATGGCACGTTTTTCATTGTGTCCTCGTGCTTGCATCCACCATTGCACATATTCTTTGTCAGCTTCAATATTGGATCTTGAAGAGTCTTTACTGGCTTGCAATCCTGCATCCCAAACTTTAGCAAAATTGACTTGAGGAACTTGGTTTGCCGCATCGTAACTTGATCTGTAGTGCTATCCTGATTGATCTCCATTCCGAGAAAAAACTTTAGTTCGCCGAGGTCCGTCATCTCGAATCGTTCGCTTAGCGCTTGCTTTGTCGTTGAGAGCAAGATGCCGTCACTGCTCGCAATAATCAAGTCGTCGACATAGAGTACCACAAAAATCATTGACTCGTCACTGCGTTTGCTGTATATGCAGTGATCTGACTTGCTCTTGGTAAAACTCATCTTAACCATGAAATCGTCAATCGTTCGGTTCCACATCCGTGGTGACTGCTTTAAACCGTAGAGCGAACGCTTTAGCTTGCACACATGCTCCGGTCGACTTGGGTCAGCATATCCATCCGATTGCTGCATATAAATGTCTTCATCCAGAACACCATTTAGAAACGCACTTTTGACGTCCATTTGGTGAAGCTTGAGATCATTCTTGGCAGCCAGGCTTAGCACAATGCGAAGTGACGTAAACTTGGCTACAGGTGCAAACGTCTCCTCGTAATCCACACCATACTTCTGCGAGAAACCTTTTGCAACCAGCCGTGCCTTAAACCGCTCAATGTCCCCATCTTGGTTCTCTTTAACGCGAAAAACCCAGCGACAACCGATCGCTTCTCGTCCCTTCGGCAGTAGGTCTGTATCCCATGTTTTATTCCTTATTAAGGAGTCAATTTCGGAATCGCAAGCTTCCTTTCACTTGCACGCGTCATCGGATTCCATTGCCGACTTGTACGTCGTCGGCATTTCCCCCACTAAATACATGACGTGTGCTGCTTCAAACCCTCCATTTTCTTCACTTATTGCGAAGGCTGACATTTCTTCAAGGGTCGACCGCTGGTAACATGGCGCGTGTCGCTTGGATCTTGGAGTTTCTGTTACCTTTTCGAGCGACTGATTCCTTGTGTGCCGTTTAGCCCCGGACTCGAAGTCAACTTCGCGTTCTGGCACCTGATCATCATCCATCTTTGACTCTTCACGGCCATTTTCGGTGCTTGATTCTGTGTCGGCATCAGTAATACTGTCGTTTTCTTCATCCAGCAGCTCAACAATCTTGTTATAGTCCTGCCTTCCTTTGTCGAAAACGTCCTCTTGAACTGTGCATCGCGACTCATTAGAATGCGCCCGGTCGAAATTCATTCGAACCGGTATGTCTTTGTATGCTCCGAATAGCCCAAAAAGCGACATAAGATGGCTTTTGCGTCAAGTTTGAAACGCTTCTCTTTCGGAATGTGGACACACGCATGACATCCAAACACTTTGAGATTGGCCAAGAGCGGTTTCTTCGTTGTCCAAAGCTCGTGTGGTGACTTCTTCAATCCAGCTGCACGAGTAGGACACCGATTACGGAGAAACGTTGCAGTCATTATTTCTTCACCCCAATAGCCTTTGGACATTCCAGCATGCTCTAACATGCATCTTGCACACTCAACCAATGTTCGATTCATGCGTTCAGCTACTCCGTTTAACTGGGGAGTATACGGTGGCGAAAACTTGAGCACGATTCCTCGATCCGTGCAAAATTTGGTCATCTTACCCGACGTGTACTCGCCTCCATTGTCACTTCGAAGAGTCTTGACTCGCTTGCCAGTCTGCTTTTCAGCAAAGGCAACAAACTCGGCAAACTTGTCTACAATTTCAGACTTGGACTTGATTAAGTAGATAACGCAGTAACGTGACTTGTCATCGATGAACGTAATGAAAAGCGCTTTCCACTGAACGTAGACGTTTGCATTGGACCGCACACGTCACTATGCACAACTTCAAGAATGTCTTTAGCTCGATCAAGAGAAGATGTTTGAAAGTGCACACGAGTTTGTTTTCCCAGCGCACACCCGTCACAAAGCTCCCATTTGCTCACCGATGTTAATGCAATACATGTGGCAAGTTTCTTTTTGACAATTGCATCAAACCTTCGAACCCGATATGACCAAGCCGTAGGTGCCAGAGGTACGAATTGGTGTCCCCCACGCAGCCAGACAGCTCGGCCACACACACTTTCTCAGGAGCAACAGGAATCATATGAAGCTTGAACAATCCTTTTCCTTCACGAGCACCAATTTTCCATTTCACCCCCTTTGTCTCCGCGAAGCATCCATCATTGTCGAACATTACCGGACCAACGTCTTTGGTAAACCGGCCAACCGAAAACAAACTGCGAGACAAAATCGTAATATGCCACACATTAGTGAGCACTCCCTTTTCACTCCATTCGATGTCTTCATGGACATAACCACATCTCCACTGCCGATTGCTTGCACGACACCGTTGTCTGCTAGATGCACGTCCACTGGAGTGAAGACCTTGTAGTTCCTCATGAACCATTTTGAGTTTGACATGTGCTGCGTCGCTCCTGAGTCGACCAGCCAAATGTCACTCGACTTGACAGAGCTATCGCAACCGCCAACCGAAAACAAGTAGTCATCACTGTCGTCCCCATTAGCAAAGTTCGCACGCTGTAAACGATGTCTCTCAAAGTCGTTGCTCGCTCGCAGTGGACACTCTGCCATCCAATGCCCTTGTTTGCCGCAATTGTGGCACGCCCCGGTCTTCTTCACCGGTCGTCCTTTGCGCTTGTTGTCTCGTAACATAAACGCTTGACCAGACACAGCTCCGTCGCCGCTCTGCTCCTTACGTTTCATCTCTTCATGCAACAGGCGCGACGTCACAAGCTCCCACGTCAGCGTGTCAGAACGCGACTCCAGCGCCGTGATGAGGAACTGGTACGAATCACTCAGACTTCCAAGAAGCGTGATCACCAGGTCGTCCACATTACCGGAGCGCCCACCGCGTCTAGCTGATCAGCTAGTGTCTTGAGCTTGTTGATGTGCTCGAGCATACCGTCGCCATCCTCCATCATCGTTGTGAAGAACCTGCGACGAAGAAAGAGCTTATTCGCCAAGCTCCTTTTCTCGAAGTGTCCCTCCAACCTTGACCACGCATCGTACGCATCCTTGGCCGAGCGAACCAGCGGCAGCTGCGAGTCCTCCATCGCAAGACAGATTATCGCCAGCGCCTTTCGAGCCTTACGCTTAAAGGTCGACTGGTCCATCGGGTTACTCAGCTGCTCAAGCTTTTTCTCCCCGCTCGCAACTTCCCAGAGGTCGCGCTCCTCCAACACCATTCGCATTTTGAACTTCCACGTATGGAAGTTCGTTCCGTCGAACTTGTTGATGCGGCTCGGCGTGGCGTCCATAGTGGCGGCGAACGCGGTGTCAGGAGTGGGGGCGAAGAAGGCAAAGTCTGCGGGGCTTGGGCTCATAACCTGTTGAAAAGGTCACTTGAGCGGAAGATGGCAAAATGCAAAGTGGATATATTTATAGGTTCCAAGTTCGCAACTACATGCTACTTCTAAGCCAATGATTTATATAAACCAATCAGGACGTTTTACCATCCGGGCGCAAGCATCTTCCCATCCGGGCGCGAACATCTCAAGCGCGCCTGTCCCATGCGCCTTTCCATGACGTCACTGTCGCTTGGTCGCACCGTCTACTGGTATCAATACCGGTAGCCTACCGGTCATGTGCTGCTGGTCGAGGCGTCATACCTTCAGCACGAGGTATTCCATAAACAACAGTTTTCGGTCTCGCAATATTCAAGATGTATTTCACCACGCTTGTCTTCGTCGCGAATGTGGTGGTACTTGATGTCGATATGTTTGGCTCGGCCGTGATTGACAGGATTCTTGGTCTTCTTGAGGCAATACTGGTTGTCATCAAGAATCTTAAGCTCCGGTCCAGGCTCACCTGCCGCATCCAGAATCTCGCACAGTAAGCGATGAACCCACTTTTCTTCTTGAACCGCTAAGCTTAGAGCAATGTACTCAGCTTCGCTGGTTGACAATGAAACGCTTGACTGCTTCTTACTTCCCCAGCTTACCGAAGCACTCATCAGCATAAAAGCGAATCCAGAAGTCGACTTGCGGTCGGTGTGATCACCTGCCCAATCAGCGTCCGAGTATCCACAAAAATTGACTTTGTTGCCGGGCTGAAAGCAGATTCCATGAGACTTTGTACCTTGCAGATAGCGAAATATACGCTTGACTGCAGTCCAATGCTCAATCTGTGGGTTTTCCATAAACCGTAATACGTAGCCAACTGCAAACGCAATGTCCGGCCGCGTCGCTGTCGTCAGATGCATTAGAGCTCCGACCCCTTCTCGAAATGGCGCGTTAACCTTGGTTGGAGAGTCACCTGGCACGAGCTTTGTGCTAATGTCTGTTGGACTTATAATTGACTTGCAATCATCCATACCGAATCTCTTGAGAATGTCGTTGATGTATCGCCGCTGACGCATAATAACACTGCCGTTGTCATTGTCTACAAGCTCAATGCCCAGGACGAACGCGCACTTGCCACTATCGGTCATCTCAAAGCGATTCTTTAAGGCAATTTTCGTATCCACAATCAATGCTGTTGAACTCCCGGTAATATAAGACATCATCGACATATACCAGAAGTAGCGCGCAGCCGTTGCTCGAGACCTTGATGTAAAGGCACGGATCGAAGGCTGAAACTTGATATCCAATCGAGCACACATCTTCATCAAAAGTCTCATTCCATACGCGAGAAGATTGTTTCAGACCATAAACTGCCTTTTCGAGTACAAGACAGTCAAATTCTTTGTCAAGTTTAACTCCTTCTGGTGAAGTGCAGTAGACAACTTCCTTCATCCTCCCATACAGAAAAGCTGTCACAACGTCCAATTGATCAAGTGGCCACCCGAAGTAATTCGTCAAAGCGATGACCATCCGTAACGTCACGTACTTGACCACAGGCGAAAACGTTTTTGTATAGTCGATTCCGTATTTTTGTCGAAAACCCTTTGCCACGAGTCGAGCCGTGTATTTCTCAATTGAGCCGTCGGCCTTTCGCTTGATCTTAAAAACCCACTTAGTTCCGATAGCTTGAAGTCCTGATGGTAACTTTGCAGCTCGAAAGACTTGACGAAGCCGCATTGAATCAAGTTCCGCACGAACGGCTTTGCGCCAATGAAGCTGATCGGGTCCACTTATAGCTTCTTGATAAGTGGTTGGCTCGGATAAGTCGTAAGCTTCGACAGCGTTCACACTCGCACGCCAGAATGTCGGTGAAGTTGAGTCGATGTTTTCGTCTTCGGAAGCGTGTGATTCTTGATTAATGTTAGATTCTGATTGCATACGAGATTGTCGCTTGGTTCGACGTGAGTCCATTTCTTCAGGAGCACTTGTTTCATCCAGTCCTGCTTCACGATACTCGGGACTTGAAGCTCTATCTGATTGACGCTGCTTGCGCTTACCTGTTTGCTTGAAGTTCGTCGTGTATGTGAAGCCTTCGTCTTCTATTTCGAGTGAGTCGAAGTCCATGTTTGCTTCCTCAATTTCGTCAAAAATAATGACTTCTAAATCACCAAACTTGATTCGTCAAACTTTACGTACCGACTGATCACTATTTGCTGAGTTTGATGGTCGTAGATTCGGTATGCTTTGGACACTTCTTTATAGCCAACAAACACACCAACTCGAGACTTGGAGTTCCACTTGAGCCTCTTTTCTTTCGAGTCAAAACGTAGGCCCGACACCCAAAGACACGCATATGTCCAACGCTTGGCTTGAGCTTGTGAATGATCTCGAATGAAGTCTTGTTCTTCATTTTTGGTGAGAGAAGGCGGTTCTTGATGTATATTGCAGTCATAGCGGCCTCTCCCCAAAAATTCTTGTCCAGTTAAGCGTGATGTAGTATGCTGCGTCCAATAGTCACAATCGTCCATATTGCACGCTCAGCTGTTCCGTTGGTTTGATGCGCGTATGGGACTGTTACCTGCTGATACCCTCGATACCCTCCTTCTCGTAAAACACTTTTAACGAGTTGGTTGCAAACTCACGAGCTCCGTCATGACGTACAAACTTGACTTTCTTTCCAAATTGAGTCTGAACCTACAAAATGTAAGTTTTGATTGCATCTTCGCTGTCCGATCTGGCTTGCAAGCAGAAACCCTTCATACATCGACTGGCCTCATCCACAATTAGTCTTAGATACTTGCTTCCCCCAAGTGATACTTGCTCCATTGGGTCGCAGATGTCAAAGTGGAGAAGCTCAAAGGAGGCAAATCGACGCTTGTCAGGATTAATTGGAAACGATTTCTAGACCATCTTGCCCTCTTGGCACCCACGACAAATGTTCGGCAAACTTGACATTGATGCATCACAAACGTCTTTAATCATTTCACCAGTAATCATTTTGCGGAGCACATCATTAGGCGCGTGACCCAACCGTGCATGCAGGTCAATCTTGTTACTTGATTCAGTCATATTAGCCGATGGCCGTAAGGTTTGTAGCCAGTAAAGACCGTCAACTAGGTCGGCTGTTGCCACTATCCCTTTTTTTCACTCAATGTCCATGCGGGCACCGTCAAATACCACTTGGAAGCAACCGCTTTTGTTGATCTGCGGGACAGAGCGCAGGTTTTTGCTCATCTTTGGAACGTAAAGCGCATCTTTGAATTCAATGTAACGTATGTCACCGTTGGGTAGCACCACCCGCTCAAAAATGGTTCCCACACCCATAATTGCAGTTTTGCTTCCATCTGCTACCGCAAGTTCGCCACAATTTTGTTCATCGAGAGTCCGAAACTTGGACTTGTCGCAGCAAATGTGGTGCGTGGCACCACTGTCAATGGCCCACATGCCTGGCATATCTTTGCCTGAAGACAGTTCGCATTCCGATGATACTGCAAATGCGACCAGATCGGAATCGTTGTCGTTGTTGTACCGAAACTGTACATTGCTTGCTCCGCGTCCACGATTTTGTTCGCCGCGTCAAGCTCCTCGATTGTCATCTTTTTGCTTGGTCCAGCATCGTTCCATCGTATGCCCCAATTTGCCACAATATGTGCATTGGCGGGACTCTCTTTCGGCACTGAACGCCTTGACTGCGTATTCAGTTTTTACCGCCGGAGTCCTCTCACCTTGTCGCTTGATGTGCTCATTTGTCAGCACCTTCACAACGTCTTGCGTCCGCAATTCTGCACTGCTCATCTCCAAGTTTAGCACGACGTTTTCGTAGCCTTTTAGCAGACTCCGAAGCAGACAAATCGCGACGTCCTCATCCTCCATCTTGGCACCGATACTGCTTAGCTTGGCGCTGATGTTGAGAACCTCATTGCAGTGATGCAGGACGTTGTCGCCTTCTGCCATTTCTATGCTGAAAAGCTGGCGCTTCAGGTAAATGCGACCAGCCTTTTGTGACCCGCCGTAAAGTGTTTTGATACAGATCCAGGCAGTATAGGCCTCTTCGCAGTTGTCGACTACATGATGATAGTCCGCGTCCATGTGTAGTAGCATCAAGTCGAACGCAATGTTGCTGGCTCTGACGTACTCATCGCTGGCGCGAGCATCAGTGAATGTCGGCGTGACCTCCCAATTAACCACGTGCCACACCGACTTGGTGAGAAACACGCCGCGCATGTATCGGCACCACGTAGCGTAGTTATCCCCGTTGAGTTTGTCGACAAGTACTTTGACGAAACATCTTGCGTGGAGGACATGGTACGTTGGGCTCATAACCTGTTAATTGTCTGAGGCCGGAAGGTAAGGAAGGCTGAAGAAACGAAGTGAAGGGTCGTTTGCGTTGAAGCGAAGACACTTGACTGAGAGGAAGTAAATTTGGAAGTGATTGATTTATTGGGTTTAAACTCCTACTACTCGTAAACATAACGTAATTACCTTAAACCGTAAAAGTAAAGACTATGTTGAACCGAGGTTCAGATTGGACCGGGTTGGGTTGTGTACGTTACCTGAAAACCATAAACATTAATACCTAGCACTCAAGACAAGCGTCAATATGACACGTTTGAGCTTCTCCACTTTGACATATACGGTCCCATGGAACAAGACTCTTTGGGTGGAAGCAGGTACTTGCTCCTCATTGTCGACGAAGCCAAGGGATGCATAAAGGGCTTTTGCTTAAGTGCCAAATCTTAATCCGAAGAATGTATCACAAGCTACATCCTCAAGGCTCAAACGCAATTCGGCAAGCAAGTCATTTTGTGTGACATGATGGAGCGCGAGAATTCGCAAAACATTCGCTCAAGATCTTCTATGGCGATCAAGGTATTGATCAGCAAGTCTCGGTTTCATACGCGCATCAAGGGGACAGCTGAGCGGGCCATCAGAACTATCGTTACGATTGGCCGCGCTTTACTGCAGCTGAGCGGGCCATCAGAACTATCGTTACGATTGGCCGCGCTTTACTGCATTATGCAAAACTTGACAAGTGCTTCTGGGGTGAAGCGGCAATGACGGCAATTTATATCAAGAATCGACTGCCTTCACCCAAAATTGCAAGCAAAACCCCGTTTGAAATTGTGTACAAGTCCAAGCCAAGTGTAAAGCACCTGCGTGTATTCGGCTGCCGAACATTTACACTCACACCAAACGAAAAGCGACTCAAGTGGGATCCAAAAGCTCGCGCCGGCATTTTTATGGGCTATCAAGAGTCATCGAAGGCTTATCGGATTTTTGACATTGAGGCAGGACAAATTATTGTCAGTCGCGACGTCAAGTTTGATGAATCAAGACTTGGCTTTGCGTCTACGTGGCTACCAGCTCCTGACAGTGATGACGATGACATTAGTCTTGATTCGCTTACCATCGATGACAATGACCCAGTTTACCGAATGAATTTCAAGTCGTCCGGAAAGCGCAAGAACCGATCAGGCACATGTGACACAAACAATGATTCAGCCCTTCCACGCTACGAGTATCACGAAAACGACTTAAGGAATCAAGTGCGCCTGAATGTCTTGACGAGCGACGAGCCAAACGCAGATCAGTCGAGCGCATAATCGGTAATTAAGAAAGTGAAGAAGAAAAGAGCGACACAAACGATCATTTGGTGCCACGCGATTTTTGGCATGCAAGCGCTAATGCAGTCGAGGCTACCGACGTTTCTAAACCTTCAGGTTATCAAGGTGCAGTTAGCGGACCAGATCAAGTACATTGACGAAAAGCAGTGCGTGCCGAATTGGATTCAATGCGAAGTCGCAATGTATTTCGAGCGGCTAAACTTCCAGCAGGACAACATGCTATTGGAACTAAGTGGGTTTTCAAGATCAAGCGCAAAGCCGACGGATCAATCGAAAAGTATAAGGCTTGTCTCGTCGCAAAAGGAATCAAGCAGCAATACGGCATTGACTACACGGAAACGTTTTCGCCTGTGGTCAAGATCGTCACACTGCGTATGGTGATCAGCTTGACAAAGGATCTTGGATGCCCCCTTGACCAGCTTGATGTTGTTACGGCATTTCTCTACGGTGTAATGAAAGAAGTTGTTTACTGTGTGGTACCAGAGAGAGTGGAGATCGAAGGTAATTTCGATTGCCTGGAACTGTTGAAAGCATTTTACGGCCTAAAACAAGCATCCCGAGTTTGGAACGAGACCTTTGATGAGTTTGTATGCTCCATTGGTTTCTGTGTTTCTGCTTTCGACCCACGCGTGCGTGTCGACGGCCATTGCATGTTGCTACTGGTTTATGTGGACGATGTTCTCATCACTGGTAGCTCGGCCAAGCTCATCGCGGAAACAAAAGACAGTCTCAAGTCACGTTTCGAGATGACGGACAGTGGAAAATGTGCTTTTGTTCTGGGTATCGAATTTGTGGATAACCCCGACGGCAGCATCACACTTTGCCAGAGAAGCTATGTCGACGACATTCTCAAGCGATTCGGCATGAGTGACTGCAAGGCAGTAACAAGTCCGACAGACTTAAGCTTACAACTCGTGCCAAGTGCTGCAAAAACAAAGATCGACGTTCCATTTCGTGAAGCTGTGGGTGCTTTGATGCATCTGACATCTGCAACACGTCCAGACATTGCTTGTGCTGTTGGATATGTATCACGTTTTATAGAGAACCCACAAGCTGAACAATGGGTTGCGATAAAGAGAGTTCCTCGCTACCTTCAAGGAAGCAAGTCGCACGGCATCACATTAAAGGCTAGTGATCATGTGGATTTCCGGGGATATTCGGATGCAGATTGGGCTGGCGATCATGGGGACCGCAAGTCAACCTCTGGCTATGCATTTATGTTGATGGGGGAACCTGTGAGTTGGGGAAGCAAGAAACAATAAAGCGTCTCACTATCGACCAGCGAAGCTGAATATATTGCACTCAGCCTGGCGATACAAGAAGGCAAGTGGGTACATCGTCTTCTTTGTGTAATTTAAGGTGCAGCTGGTGAAGACAAACCAGAGCTGAAGATATTTGAAGATAATTTTTCATGTATCAAGATGACGAAGAATCCGGTCAACCATGGTCGAGCCAAGCACATTGATATCAATTATCATCACATCTGTGACGAAGTCGAACGCGGTGAGGTCAGGCTTGAATATTGCGAGACCTCGGCAATGCTGGCAGACATAATGACGAAGGCACTTTCAGCACCACATCATGCCGACCTAATGAGGGCTCTCGAAATTCACGCGTGCTCGTTTTGGGGGGGAGTATCGAAGGTTACCGGTTATCCTCAGTTATATTCCGGTTTCCGAGGCTGTCCAATACGAGCGGCTGTCCGACGGTTCAAACAAACAACGATGGCGTCATGGATAGACACATGGACATGCGCACTCAAGATGATTGCGCCCGGATGGTAAGTTCTTCTGATTGGCTTAGATAAATGAATGGCTTAGATGTAGCAAAGAGTTGTAAACTAAGGACCAAATGATTACACTCACTTTGAAATCTTCTTTCTTCCTCACATGTGTCTTCGCTCGGTTCTCCCTCGCGCAGACTGTTCACTACACGCCTCAACTCTTTGCCTTACGGGATTGCTGTTATCCATTTAAAACTTCTTTAGAACATCACACTCAAACTTAGACTGCCTTACGTGTTGAAAAGGTCGAAGTGAGCACTAGTTGGCAAAATGCAAAGTGTATATATTTACAAGGTCCTTAGTTCGCAACTACATGCTACCTCTAAGCCAATGATTTGTCCAAGCCAATCAGAACGACTCACTATCCAGGCGCAATCATCTTCCCATCTCGAACCCGATCTTTTGCCCATCTTGAACCCGCTCCTCCAAGCAGTCATCAACTGATTGGAGATACCGGTACTTACCGATATGTAGTCGCTGGTCGAGGCGTTTCTTCGCCAGCATCTTCGACAACACTCCCACTCGACTCGGCAGCGGCGACGCCTTGTATCCCAAGTTTAGAACGCAGAACATCGAACTGCGCAGATGGAATTGGCTTCGTCAATATGTCGGCCAGCATGTCTTGCGTAGGGATGTACTCAAGGTTGACTTGTACTCAAGGTTGACTTGGCCGTCCTCAACTTTTTCTCGCACAAAGTGGTAGCGAATGCCGATACGTTTTGTGCGCTTATGAAATTCTGGATTCTTGGCCAACGCAATAGAAACTTGATTGTCCTCAAATATCTAGACAGACTCATTGGAAGTCATCTCACCAAGCTCGCACAGAATTACCTTGAGCCAAACCGCTTCTTGAGTGGCTTCTGATAAAGTCTGTACTCCGCCTCAGTTGAGGAAAGCGCCACACTTCGTTGCTTCTTACTTCGCCAGCTGATGCATTCATTGTTAAGTGTGAACACATAACCGCTTGTACTTCGGCGAGACTCGATGTCTCCAGCCTAGTCTGCATCCGAATACCCAAGTAGCTTAGCCGGACCGCAACTTGAGAGCTGAAGTCCATGCGTTTCCAATGCTTTTAAATATCTCAGCACGCGCTTGAGAGCTTGCCAATGCGTCGGACACGGATCAGCAGCAAACTGGCTTAGAACTTCCACCGAGAACTTATGGTATCGAATGTCGATGTGATTAATTCGTTTATGAGCCTCCGGGTTCTTCACTAGTGCAATCGAGCCTTGATTATCTTCATAAATCTTTACCGCTGTGTCTGGGGACATCTCGCCCAACTCACACAAAAACTTCTTGAGCCATATTGCTTCTTGCGTAGCCTCTAACAATGCCATTTATTCAGCTTCCGTAGACGATAGTGCCACCGTACGCTGTTTCGTGCTCTTCCAGCTGACACATCCACCGCTCATCATAAAGGCGTAGCCGCTTGAACTTCTTCGTAACATTGTATCTCCGGCCCAGTCCGCATCCGAAATCCCTGCAGTTTATCATGATCGCTGCTTGAAATTTAATGCCGTGCGTCCTTGTGCCTTTAATATACCGGAAGACTCTTTCCAACGCTTACCAGTGTGTCGGACATGGGTCTGCTGCAAATTGGCTGAGTACTCCCACTGCCGCAGCGATGTCCGGACGCGTGCCGACCATAAGGTACATCAGGCAACCAACAGCATTTTGATACGGCACACCGGTCATAGTGTCACCGTGTTTGCATCCTCCTTCGCACATGGACTTGGAAAGTTTGAGTCATAGATCTTGCGGCGTTCTAACAGGCTTGCTCTTTTCCATAATGAAGTTGGTCAAAATCTCGCACGCGAACTTGGTTTGCCGCATCGTCAAAGTCCCCATCCTTAAATCTTGGTCGATTTTAATTCCAAGAAAAAAGTTAAGCTGCCCCAAATTCGTCATCTCAAATCGTTTGCTGAGTGCGTGCTTAGTTTCCTAGAGCATCCTGCTGATATTGCAAGCCACAATTAGATCATCGACGTAAAGCGCTACAAACATCATGTCATGGCCATCCCGCTTCACATGCACGCAGTGATCCGATTCACACTTCTTGAATTCCAGTCCTAACATAAAGTCCTCAATGGTCTTGTTCCACATGCGAGGCGATTGCTTCAGCCCGTACAGTAACCGCTGTAACTTGCACACATAGTCCGGATTTGCCGTGTTTGTAAAGCCATCAGGCTGCGCCATGTAGATATCTTCGTCAAGCTGACCGTTAAGAAATGTTGTCTTGACATTCATCTGGTGAACCGCTAGTCGGTACTTGGTAGCCAGACTGAGCAGTATCCGAATCGACGTAAACTTGGCCACAGGCGCAGCCGTTTCTTCATAGTCAATGTCAAACTTCTGCGAAAAACCTTTGGCCACCAAACGCGCTTTGTAGCGCTCGACTTCGCCGGCTTATTTCTCCTTGATACGAAACACCCATCAATTGCCGATTGCCTTGCGTCCTTTGGGGGGGGGGGTACGAGCGTCCAAGTCTTGTTCTTTTGCAGCGAATCTATTTCCGAATCGCATGCCATCCTCCATTTAGCTGCGTCGTTGGATACCATCGCCGACTTGAAGGTGGTCGGCAACTCTCCCACTGAATCCACGACGTACGCAGCCTCAAAGTCTTGCGCTGTGGCTGACATTTATTTAAATGATTGATATCGACTTTGGCGTTATCACCTTAGCACTTCAGTTGCCTTTTCGAGCGATTGAGTCCGTTGGTGCCGCTTACTGCCAGGCTCAACCTCTTCTTCCTGCGCAGATTCCTTGGCTTCGTAATCTATCTGGTCATGCTGTAAAGATTCCTGATCATTCGCTTCGTCATCATCTTGAACAAAACTTCATTGTACCGATGGTCGCTCCTTCCACTGTCGAAAGTGTCTACCACAAACTTTGTATCGCGAATAACCAGCACACGTCCAATCTCTATTTCTTCAAATCGATACGCTTTTTAATGCTTCAAGAGCCAACCGAGAAGAGAAAGTCGCCAAAGTCGACTCCACTCTGCGCGACATTTGCACACTGTGCCGGCCGTTGCTGATCTGCGTTTTCACGAATTCTCACGGTGCACTTGGCAATCCAATGCCGGTGTCCCCCACAATAATGGCACGCCCTGCTGGCCTTAGCAGTCGCTTGGCGTCTCTTGCGCCTTCCGTTGTCCGTTGTCCGACGTCATAAACACTTGTCCTTGCCCGTGCGTGGCTCCATCGACGCCACCACCTTGTTCCTTGCGTTTCATCTCTTCGTGTAATAGACGCAACGTCACAAGTTTTCATGTCAGCGTATCAGAGCGCGACTACAGCGCCGTGATGAGGAACTGGTACGAATCACACAGACTTCCAAAAAGCGAGATTACCAGATCGTCCTCACTCACCGGGGCGCCCACCTCGTCAAGCTGCTCGGCCAGCAAGCTTGTTGATGTGCTCTAGTACACCGTCGCCATCCTCCATCATCATCGTCGTGAAGAACCTGCGACGAAGGAAGAGCTTGTTCGCCAGATCCTCTTCTCGAAGTGTCCCTCCGATCTTGACCATGCATCATACGCGTCTTTGGCTGAGCGAATCAGCGGCAGCTGTGAGTCCTCCATCGCAAGTCAAATTATCGCCAGCGCCTTTCGAGCCTTACGCTTAAAGGTCGACTGGTCCATAACGTCCCGCACCCTCGTGCATCAACAAGCTCGGCGAAATAAACTTCCATACGTGACAAAACAGCATGCAAATGGTGCTGGAAAAGTGCAACCTGCGGGAAGTCATGAGCAATAAAATTAAGTCAGAGCACTGTCTTGTGCAGATGGATCAAAGTTTGTACGAGCGCTACTCCCGCAAGACTATAGCCATCATCTGTCTTGCCAAGGAGGACTCTCGGCTACCATTGGTACGGCCAGCGAAAGGTACGCAGGATACATGGTCGCGCCTAAAAAGGAATAAAAAAAAAAGACTTAAGCGAACAAACTCTCTCCTTGCCAAAGCTTCATCACGCAGATGATGAACGAAGGTGATGATGTGTTGCAGCCAATAATATCAAAGTCTATGTAGCAGAGCTTGAAATCATTCGAGAAAGTTGGTTGATAAAAAGGTGCTTCGTAGTATTATCTACCACGCCCCTTGCAGTCCATCAGGATATAAAGTGGCTTGACGGACCGGTTGAAGAGCTCCAGATATGCAAGTTAGAATGCCTTTTTTTTTATAGTCGCTGACAAAGCAGCTCGGTGCGGTGGGCGCTCGGGTCAGCGAAACAACTTGGTGATCACGCTTCTTGATAGACTTAGCGAGTCATACTAGTTCTTTATCGCGTCGCCGAAGTCTGGAACCGACTCACTAAGCTGGGAGCTAGTAAAATTTTGGCTACTACATAAATGTGTGAAGCGAAAAGAACAAGGCAGCAGCCAAAGGCAACACGCTAGGTCAAGCTTTAGCGTTTATGATATACGGCAACGGAGAGCGCAAGCGACGGCAAGCTCCTATTAAAATAAGCGCCCGTTATGAATGTGGAAAGCATGAACATTAGATTGCCAAGTGCCCAGTGCCAATTCGCGAGAACGCAGTTTAGCAAAAGTCGCAAAGAGCTCAAGTAGTGCAGAGTGTAGATGACTCTGGCGACCCAAGCAAGCTACATCAAGTATTCGTCGGATAAAATGAAACAAATGTTTGACGTCATTCACAGTGATGTATGTGATTTAATGCAAACCCCCACTTATAGTGGCAAGCGATAATTTGTTACTTTTATGGATGGCAAGTCGCACTCATGCGCAGTTCACTTGCTTTGAAAGTAGGAAGTGGCTGACAAGCTTGCTAAGCTTGTTGCTTCTGCGAGCCAAGATGCTTTGAAGCGACAAAGGTGAAGAGCCACGTAAGGAGCAATGTCCAAGTTTTTGTGCTGACCGCGTCTTTATGCAGAACTTCGCGTCTCCTTACACTCCTTAACTTGATGGTGTTGCCGAGCGCATGACCCCAACTTTGGCTGAATGTGCTCGGTGTATGCTTAATTTGCTGGTCTTAGAAAAGCATACTGAAATGAGGCTGTGATGTATGTGACTTTTCTTCAGACCGTTGCTCAACATGTATTATCAGTCATAACAAGTCACCACCTCAAATTTGGACTTACGTAAAGACATCCTATAGGTCTTTAGTCGGCATATTTATGTGCATGTGTCAAAAGAAAATTTGTCCAAGATTGATGCTTGCTCGGAGCGATATCGACTTCTTATATACAGCGAGCATGAGAAAGCGTATCGTTTAGAAACAATTGAAAGCGGTCGAGTGCTTGTCAGCCAAAAGCACACTTCTTGGTAAGACGGAGACTTAAATATGGCTGTCATTCGGGATGACGAACACTCAAGCCGAAAAACTGACTTGACTTATCATGAAGATATGGGCCGAGCGAAAAAGTTTGACTTTGAGACCCTTCAGACAGGAGACATCAGCGTGCACAGTTGCTGGGGCAAGTTACAGAAGTTCCGCGAACCAAGTGCTATAGGTCTCGCAGAAATATCCACCGCAGCCCAGGAATTAAAGCTGCGCACATTGTTGATTCAGTAAGAGGCATACCGGCATCATTTACGTCGGCAATGTAATCATGTGACGTAGCCCGAGTGGAAAGAAGCGTACGACTCGGAAATGGAATCACTACGCAAAAATAGGACCTGAACACGTGGTAGAAACCTGTCAGCAAAGTCAAGCGGTACAAAGCGCGCTTGAAGAAACCTGTCGGCAAAGCCAAGCGATAGAAAGCGGCGTCGACTATGAAGAAACGCTTGCACCAGTGGCCAAGTTGACTTCGGATCAAATTAATCTCAGTCTGACTGCCAAGTAAAAACTTACTGTGCATCAGATGGATGTCGAGACTGCTTGATGAAGATATCTACATGACACAATAGGCTGGGTTCGTTGATGAAGAATATTCAAAATTCGTTAGCAAGCTTGAGCGGTCGTTGTAAGGACTGAGGAAGTCGCCGCGTATATGGAATAAGACTATTGACATGTTTTGACTTATGTTTAAGAATTGCGAGTCCGACCACTGTATCTGCTTTAATCGTTCATGAGTTATATCGCGTTTTACGTCGACGATATCGTTCTTGCAAGCAGCAGCTCGACATTGCTGCGAGACACTAATCAAGCGCTAGGTGATCGATTTGAAATGACAGACATGGGCCGGCTCAAGTCAATTCTCGGCATGAAAAGTAAATAAAAAACTAATGCTGGGAAGGTGATCGTCAGACAGTCTGATGCAGAGGCGACGTTCTAAAAAAGTTCAATGTGGACCAAAGCAATCCTGGCAAGACAACCCGAAACCAAGTCTCAAGTTCATCAAGACCATGGGCGAAGGAAACTGTAATCATCAAAGGACCACGCCAAATTTTTGCTACCGCATGCGGTCGGATGCCCGATTTACTTGGTGGTCGGCACGTGAACTGAACTTGCAGTAGCCGTTGGAGCACTAAGTCAGTTTGCGACGGATCCGTCCCTGGCTCATTGGCAGACACATAAGAGAGTTTTCGTTGCATTCAAGGCAAGCAAGTACATGTCATCGAGTTTTAAGCAAGCAAACCAAGGGAATGCAAGGCTATTCAGATGTGAACTGAGCAGGAGAAGTTGGTTCGAGAAGAAGTACAAGTTGATATGCATTCATGATGAACGGCGGGTGAATTTACTGGCAAAGCAAGAAACAGCGAGCAGTTGCGCTATCATCAACGAAAGTCAAATACATGGCGCACTTCAAAGCAGCTCAAAAAACAGTTCGACTTTAAATTTTGGTGTAAAATCGGCGAGATGGCTCGATGAAGCAGACAAGATATTTGAAGACAAACACGTTGGCCCACAAGCACACAAAGCACACCGACATCTCTATTACTTTGTGCGTGAAAAGGGTGAGAACAACCAAATTGGGCTTCAATACATCATAACATTGGACATGCTGGCCGACCTCACGTCTTAGCAGTCGTTCTTTTTTGGAGTGGAGGTACCGCTGCACTGTTCAGCGTATTATACGCTTTGACGGATTACGTTATCAAGCACACAAAGAATGCGAGAATTTGACTCCGCACTATGTAATTTTTCGCCTGTTCAGCGAAGAAGGTGTCAGTAAGCCGAAACTTCCTGATGACACAGTATTTTTTGCCCGTCACAAAATCGTTTTCATTTTCACTGCGGAAGTTTCGATGGTGGGTCTTCGATTCATCTGCTCATTCCATTATCTCGTGGGAGAATGCCTTCATATTACTTCTTCACAAAAAACATCATCTTTCGGCTCTAGATATAGTCAAAAACTCAGTGGCTCGATTCTTAGAGGTTCAGTCTTTTAATAGTGCCTTTAACCTACTGGAATAAAATTGTCAAGGTACTCCATGATTAAGGTCTCCTCGTCATTCACATCGTCCGTTGTGCCACCAAGCGATTAATTTTGGATTGCATTTAACTTGCTTACAACAGAGGAATATTATCCGCTATCATTTGCACTTCGCAATTAATCAGTAGTCCTGTGTTACTCACTACGTGTGTACTCTATTTGAGAAGCTTCTTTATTCGCAATTAATGATACCTGTGAGAATATGTTAGCCACATTATAACGCTGAATTTAGCGTATTTAAAACCTGGTGCTACTAGCGTAGCTTAGAAACCCGCTTTAACCGTACAAATACGTCGTCACGTCCACCTTTGTGATGATAAGGAGCCTTTGGAACCTTCTATGATTATTTCGGACGGTGACCTGCTCAGGATTTTTAGCAAAGAGCCGTACGCACAACATGGTTGGGTAGATTACTTGTTATAGCCTTGTTGGGTAAGATGGCGGCTGACACCTATGACTTTTCCCGTCAATCTATCCAGAGCTCGTAATTTAAGCCTCAGCTGCCCAAGATCGTGTCATACTTATCCGTGTCAAGGCCAAGAATGACTCCGCGCTGTCAAGATCATCATATTTGACAGCTAAATTTGTACCCTACATCGTTTTTGTCATATTGAACGAAACTGACTCAATTTCGTTGCTTTCTCTTATGACATCAGTCGATCTAGCTAATCTATCGCAATCATCTGCCGATGCTTCGGTAAAGCTACGCACCAAAGTCTACCAGGACTCGACTTGGTTTCTTGTTTTCACATACATGTGTGCGTACACCCAGTCAATATTTGCTGAATGATTGTTTGAGAGCTGTTGACCCCTCAGCGCCAGTGTGTATCAGCCAGACGCATCTGTCGTCAACACGTCAATTCTCTTCCAGAGAGCAAATTGCTTCTAACGATCTCCGACGTTTTCCTGGTTATTTTTAGCCTGTAGCCCTAAAAAGCCATTGGGCAAGACGAAAGTCTGTTTTGGTGACACCCTTTGATTCAGGCATGTACTATATTATCTTGTTTGTGATCGCGAATGGTAATTTGCTCGGCAACAATCGAGACCAGATTAAAAACACAATTCTATTGATTGAGAAGCTGCTAGTTTACGGCAATCCTTTACAGCGAGCTTGTCTGTGGCTATGCTCTAGTAGAGCGAATTGAATCGCCCCTTTCATCGTTGTTGCCTGGGGTCGTCTATGAATATAATTAATCAACTTACCAAGCTCGAAGAGTGACGTCCCGGTAGTAGGGGCCGTCAACTCCATAACCTCACGTCTATAGGCAATATTAGGGCTTGTAAAAGGAATACTGTTCTCAACTACTCCTGTATAAGTTCAAGGGACACATCATTCTATTGTGAAACGGTTATACGACTGAATGCTCAGCTTTTTGCCTGGCCAACGACGTAAGATAATGCGAGCGCCACACTCACCTGATCGCCCGTTTTAAGGCCGTGCTAGTGGCCGTCGCCTTTTTAACCCGAAAGGGAGGGATTTGGCTCTCCGTATCTTCAGAGGTAGAAAAAAACTTGACCTACACCCGCTTGAACCCTACAATTGACGTTACCACTGAGGCCGAATAAATATTTGCCCCCTGAACAATCGAACATAGACTTTAAGCAAGAGCGTGACTGCCATGACACGTTCCAGCTGCTTGTAAACAGGGAGGGCTACAAAAGCAGCCGTTGCCTCAGGCTACCGATTTATTTATTTGTTTTTTGTTTTGTTTTTGTTATTTAGTATTGAGCATTGATCATCAGACCATGTATTGCATGTTTTTCAATTCCTCAGTAATGTCCCTTGTCGATTTTTATATAACATGGTGATACCTCCAACTTCGCAATGACACACAACACGGTAGTATGTGTGTTTAATATTAGCGCTAAGCTTTCACCACTTCATAGCATCGTGGCTGGTTTCGAATCATCGGGCGCTACAGATAATTCGACTTCAGCTCCTGCTAACGAGCAGTCAGCAATAAGCCTCTGTGGTAGTCGCTAATTGTAAAGGCCGTGACATAAATCCGAGCGTTTGTGGCAAAAGATCGCCGGCTTCTTGTTAAATGGAGTCTTAAAAAATTGTGGCTAAGATAAACTTGTCGCATAGTCGTAACAACGTGACAAACTCTGAAGTTAAGGTATGAAGCACATACAGTAAAAGGGTTGAAATTGCCATTTTAAATTACCACATGTACTAATAAAACAAGAGCTTGTCAACATTTTGTCCAATTCTGAAAAGGTTCCGCGACGGAGCAATACAATCCGCACCTGCGCATTGAGAACCTCTATTGCCATCCATCGCGATTAACCTATTGAGGCCACACAGAAGTATGTAGCAGGGGCGAGCCACCGCCTTTTCTCAGTAACATTAGTCACTGCGGCAAGCCGTGAAATACCTCCGCTGCGACACGACTACGAGCTCTCGCGCTTCACTAAAACGGCTTCAACTGAGCAAAGCGTTTGATACAGCCCATGTTGATATGGTATACAGCTACAAAAGACAATATGTACACGCGGCGCTGAAAGCCCAAAATGGATCAATATCGTCGGCAAGCGATCAGAAAGTATTAGGACTGGAAGAATGCTGTTTTGTGTCTAGTCAGATTTGCAAGCGACCGGCAGGCTCCGCCTATGTGTGGTAAGCGATCAGGTAGATGACCTAGGGTTCTAAAATAGAAATGGTAAGTATAATTCTCTAGTTACAGAGGGAGCCTTCAAGGCTCACGACTGGAAACCTTAGCCTACAGTTCTTGGAAGTAATTACCTGCACAAATTATTGCCTATTCCTCATTCGTCCGTCACCCGTCCTATACGAGCCTTTTATGTCAAGCGGTGTTGATAACCTCTCTCCCACTTCAGTGACCAGCAATTTACTGAAACACATGTCGGCGTCAGAGATACCTCTACCACTGTCATGAGGAGACTGTGCTGTCTTCATTCGTGGCATAAGAAAAAGGAGCCTGGATAGCCATGATAGCTAGACAACGAGCGCTCCGGGCTCTCGCGCTGGTGACTTTTACGGTCCTGGTTGATACGACTGAATTCTGTAATTCCATCACATCCTGCCTTAAGGAAGGTCAAAGCAAGTGCGACACTTCCTCGGGCAAATGTCCACCCTGCATCTACGTGCTTAATAGCACACTCACGTGCTGGGAGAAAGATAACACAACCAACACTTGCCCCTTCACAGGAGTCCGCCATGATTGCTGTACGTTCAAATAATACTTTGCATACGTTGCTCGTATCTAATTTGTTTATCGAATGCAATAGCCGCCTTATGGGAGTCTGCATTATCCAGCAGTACAGGCGTTACAGCGTCCGCAACGCCATCATCAAGCAACTCGACGAACTCTACAGCTTCTCCATCCTCGTCGTCGGGTCATCTTGCCGATGCTTCATCTGACATTTTTGGCGGACTGAGCACTGACGTCATTATATACGGAGCCATCGGTGTTGGTGCCATTTTGATTCTAGTCATTTTTGTCATCGTTTGTGTACGAAGACGCAAAACGCGACGTCATCGTGAGTACAACAAATCAGTTGATGGAACTGTCGATGGCCACCAAGATGGGTCGGACAAGCATGCTTTTGGACTACACAAATGTGACGATAGTTTCCCTGGTCCGTACAATGCAAATCTAGATACCAGCAGGGTCAACTTCGCAGCCTCCAGCAATGATTCTAACAGTCGTCACACCATGGGATCAAGGCAAGGACCAATAAAGTCTTCGTCGCAAGTACGTAAAAGCAGATCTCAACAAAGTTTAAACGGCGTATCAGCCGATCCATCACGCTTACCAGGTAAAGGTGTGTGTGAGTTGCACAAGAGTGGTGGACGCAGTGTCAGAGGGGGCAACGGTGCGTTTCCAAATGTAAATAAGTACGTGCAGCATGATATATCTTCTCGCTGCTCATCTACGCCAAACGTTTTCGGCGAGTATTTGCGGATGAAGCAAGAAATGCAATACGATGATGCCGGTCAAAGTACCACTAGCGTTGTGAGCATTGGTGACACGATTAGTGACCTGGATAGCGGGAAGTATTCATTCGAGTCGTTGCAAGGTACTGACCAACCGCCACAGGGCCGGGTAGACCTAATCGGTCGATCATCAATTGCTGAATCCATTACCGACTCAGAGTATGGCGATCAATCGCGCGGTCGCGGCGAGAGTGAATGCGACAGCGAAATGTCATACAATGACGAAAAATATTCGTTCTGTAGCGTTGGCAGTTTCGATAACAGTCAGCTACGAAAGGGCGAGCGCGAGATCGAGATTTAAACTATTTTGTGAGATTCGTCTCTTTTCGTTTATTGTATTTCGTGAACGATAGTCATCTAATCGTACGGGATGGCTGCTGTATTGCTAAATATAGTGGCGAGTCCAATAACTTTTGACAACAATAATCCTTAACAGTCAGACGCCAAGTGAAGGAACTGTTGTTTACTACTTAAGCACCATAAAGTACTACTAAAACTTGCTTATGCAATCTGTAATGCAGACCATAATGATCATAAGAGCTGCTTACGAGTCGACGACCCTAAGAACTTATCGGTCAAAGGCCCTTTTCTTGGTCCTGCTACTCCTTGACCCATCGTTTGAAGACGCTGAGCTTTGCTGGACATCAGAGACTTTAGATTTTACTATATTCTCATCCGCACTCCCGTTGTTGCTACACTTCAATTGCTCAGTCTGGAGTCGAGCGGTCCCAGCTTCGAGTGTAGGTTTCGCTTCCGCAGCACCTGAAAATGAAGTACTAATTGCAGTCCTGTCACCAAAGCGCAAAATACACTCCTCAGAGATAAAGTCCAGCACTTTCTGGTAGATTCGTGAGCGAAAGTCAATGCGTTCTTGCCCTTCGAGGTAGGATGGCAATGGAACGACAATACCGTCAAATCCTTGCATTACAAAAGGGATGGACAGTTGTGGCGGTTGAGGACCATTAGGCAGAAATACGACGCCCGTGCTCGTCGTGGTCGCTACTGATTCTGAACTTGAAGGTATTCTTTTCTCATCTTCAACTCTGACAGCGGCAATTGCTTGTAGCGGTGAAGCAGTTGAAGCCACTGACTCGGCTTTATCGGACGTATTAGCTGAAGTCCGAAGTGTAGCATGGTTCACCACCGCAGGATACGGTTCATATCGCCCACTGTTGGTAGCTTCAGTAAAGACTCGACGTTCTCGCTTGTGCAGTCGGTTTTTGGCATCGAGTTTGCGCTGATGCTGGTTCTGTCGATTCCGGTGCTCGTCACAGAGGTTATGGGCTGCTCCTGATGTCTTGAGAGCGCGCTCGTTCATGCATTTACCGGTCTTGTAAAGGCATTTGCCGCGATAATCGGAGCGTGTTGAGTCTGGAACCTTGATAGAGGAGACGGAAGGCGAGGGCGACAAAGGCAGAGGAACGTCCGACATAGTACTAATGTGATGAGAATGGAAGATAAACCAAGGGGAGCAACATGGGACAAATGTTAGAAATGCCTGAGCGCTAAAGCCCTGTAAGAGCGACACTTAAGCTGGAGAAGCAAGTGACACACGAAAGATGCACTTCTAGCTTACCGCGCGGACTCAGAGAGACTCAGAGCGGATCAGAGAACTCAGAGTGTTACGGCCTGTTTTGCAATTGATAGAATTCCGCTACTAATATTACCTCGCAATAATCGTTTATATTAGGTGGAGTGAGGGATATAAGCATAAGCATGGCTTGCCTGAATTTACAGTTATATCAAAAAAGAGCGTAAATAAAGATCTACGTCCATAAATCCGCTTGGCCAACAACACAATTCAAACACGAAGCTAGACCATTCTAAGGTGCTAGACTTAGCCAATTAATTGGGCAAGTACAGTGCTGACTATGCGAGTCTCTGTCCGGTGCTTTACAAAAAAGCATCAAGGGGTTTAGGTACATGATGCTTTTTAGGTGTCCAGAAAGCCATCAGCAATCGCCTGTTCTGGCTTTGTTGGACAAGGAACAGTCGTTTAGCGTCGTTTGCAACGCCCCGACCAGATCATCAGTTAAGCATTACTGCAACTCAATGGGAATGTCTATAAGCAAGTCAACTCACTCCATCACAGGCTGCTTATAACTGCCGAACGAAGCTACTCCGTTCACGACAATTACTTGCTATGGAGTATCCACTGAAGAGAATCCAAAGGTTTTTTTAGGCTAAATGTGGTTTGCTCGAACCACGGATCCTGTAAGATGGCGAAAGATATGCCTCATTTGCTTAAGGCATAGCGATATGGCTACGATAAATAACTCCCCCGTTTGACACAGGCCCGTCAAGCTTGATGCGCTTGCCGATGTCGTTAACGCAGACCAGGCTTTGGTTTGGCGTTGTCAGTTGGGAAGTAAATTAAGTGTATCTTGAAAGGCACGAGTCGAAATTTTAATCAAATTAATGCGACGACGCTCTTAAAGCTCAAGGTCCGCGGTACATGTGCCCGCGAAGACAGTTGGGATCGTCAGCGTTACGGCTTGCAAATTCTTTAGTTGCGAATGACACGATAGCAAAGAGCCCTCGGTGTACCGAATGGTTCTAATGCAACGAATTCTGATCGGGAGATTTAGCGTTGAAGTTTATTCACGCGCCACGCCGTCTCCAGATTTAAATCTAGTATTGTGAGGTTGAAGGAATGTCTTCACTTCGAGAGCTCATGAGAGTCTGGGGGGCCACTTTAGCAAAATTGCCTTGATTTCGTGAGCGCTTTCGAGCTCGATGATCAGCGTCTTCAACAAAACTACACTTCCCGTTACTGTAGAGTTTGGGCCGCAAGAAATGCTCATCTTAAAGTCCCTTGTGACCACTACAGAAGCAATGCTCAATGGAGCATGACGATGTGGACCATCGGTCACAGGACGACAGCTTACTAGCGGTCGACAACAAGTCTCCAGCCGAGCGAATTTGCACCATAGGTACGCTCCAATCGCACATCGACTTTGCAAAATCTGTCGCGAAGATTACATTTTTTGTACAGTTTTTGTGCTCAACGCTTCAAAGTCTTTGACTCATCAGACCACACAAAGTACTTGAGCGGACAACGAGATGGGACTTACAACGAGAACACAAGATGTAACGCATAGTCTCACAAGCGTGCTACGCAAGTGAACGCGTCGTATGCAAGATACCATACTAGGATTCGTTTGAGCATGTTACGAGCTGCGCGAGAATGAGTGGGGCTAGGATTTTGTCGAGGGAAGTACTCACGCTAATTCTAAGGCTGGAGGGTCGCACTCAACTATGACCCATGAGTGCTGTTCAGGGTGACAGACGCGCTAGTGTGCTCTACGAGCAACCGAATCGTCATCTGATAACACAGCAAATTTACCTCGGGGTGCTTCGGGATATTTGGACACTTTGAGCTCTGTTCATGTCTAAAGGATTGTCTGGTTGAGGCCCGACAATGCACTACAAGATGAATGATCGATCTAAAATTTGTGCGCTAAAAACAAAACTTTAGGGCTCAAACAGCTTGTTTTGTAGGCTGCAGGCTTCCGAGAAGCGGCATACACACAACGATGATGTCTGGTAGACATATAGTGTTGTTTAATAAGACGACAAATTTCCGAGAAAAATATCGACTTGTACAACCTCAGGAAATTAAGGGCTTATAAGGGAGCGTGAAATGGGGCTACGCAAGCCCAGTGCGAATCACAGTATTATCATATTATGTCACGTAAGTCATGTGGTATTTCGAACATGACAAAGGCAATACTTAGACTTAATAACCAGAAAGTAGCGATGCACTACTACTTGATGTGTGTTAGTATGTTACCAAGTAAATGAAGAATATCTATCCCGTACATTGATTTAACCGATTGATGTAACTAAAGTTTATTTATCGTTAAAAAACAAAAGATTCGTAGTGAGTCTTTGTGCTAAGACAGATTCTAAACCTTGGAGTCAAGTAATTGCGGTTTACGACTCATTCTTGCTCAAACTTTAGCGTCTTCGGCAGCCGGTACTACCACTAAACCTTACCCAGATAAAGATGCCAATAAATTTTAAGACAGCGATTGCAGTTGAAGTAATATGAATGGGCAGACTTTCTGAGCGACGAAAGTTGGATTGCGCCTTAAAGATCGCGTCTTTTGCACTTCACAGCTCGCATTGAGTGCTAGACTTAAAAGTGGCTACAGCAGAGCTAGTTCAAGTTGTTGCTCCGAACGACGGACCATTAATCACAATTAGCTTATAGAGACGCATGATGCTCCAATTAGCGGTCGTGCAGACCAATGAAAGCGTAATTATTGGTTTGCTAAATACATTTGTGGCCTCATATGTAACAATGGTGGTCAAAATGCGAGATACGTGCCGGAGGGTCTTTGTATTGTATTGTATTACGTTATCGCGTTGCCAAGTTATGCACGTGCTAGGCTCTATGGCTAGTCCACGGCATAGAGTGGTGTCCGCATACGTCGAGTCTCGTTCGGCGGGCAGTGCAGCCAGCACCGAGGCCGTGAGGGTCTTCCATTATTTTGTGTACTTCTGACTTGGTAAGAGCCCAGGTGGCTCCCTGGTGCTGGAGACCGTCGCGTCGAGGGTGAGACTCGTTAGAGACCTGCAGATGCCCGAGAGCACCTGCCCGAAGCGCGCGAGCATTTAGCCCCCGCGCTTGGAAGGAGGGCGTCACCCCAACCTTTTCCGAAAAACCGGAGGGTCTATGTTCGGAAAATTGTCAATTATGAATATAAAACTCACGCCTTCTTTGCTTGCAAAGCATGCTGGAAGCAACGTCGTTTTCAGCTGAGAGAGCTTTACAATTAAGCGTTTTATGGGTGAGTGCTCAACATTATGCCGGCCTCTCAGCTAAAAGAGTGCAGATGCGTTGCGCCTGATCATGTGCGACAATGTGCTTTTATTCTGACTTCTTGATGTAGTAGAGAATGTTTTGGCTCTTCTTTTTATCAAAGACGGGCTCCAACCCCGCGGAAGGCACTACCTCTGGGGCTAGTGAAGCCTGTGTTGCTTCAGCTCGGAAGCATAAACATTGCCCGCAGAGCTCCAGCACCGCCACTTAAAGAAGTCAGGAAGGCTTCTGAGCAGCGGCGCTGCCCGTTGTATAGATGCGAATAGGTACATTGATTCATCTTAAAGCCCTGTAGAGAACTCACGTATATATTCTACGCGCGCAAGCGTAGAATTGACTAAGAATTCAGGGGACGGGTAGCATAGCACCTTGCACAGAGGAGGTTAGCAGAAAGATACACATCTTCCGGTAATGATTTGTTCGCTATTCCCGGTCTTAAGGAAGTGTGTGCAATAACATCCAACATGGAAATTGATCAATTTAATACAGGCCTCATAAGTTTAATAGCATACCATATCTACAAATGAATCCCTTCTGGGTCTCTAAACTAAGGCTATGCCAAGTATTTTTTTTGCGTGCACACATCGCACGCAGACTGCTGTGCACAGTTTTGCTTTGTGCCTCATCACCGGCGACAACGGCGCATTAATAAACAGGCATTTCGAATTCCTCCATTCCGGTTGTTCCGTTGATGCCGCCCAAGACGCCATTCTGATGCCCATGGTGCGTGCTGCCGTCGTCAGCCAGCGACATGGCCAGACGGTGTCGTCGTTGAGCATGTCAGCAATCAGTTGCAGGTTGGTGGCGACGAGGACTGGCCGAGGATCAGATTATTGATGTCCGACAATTCACTCTTCTTCGTGCGGCTTTTGGCACGTTGAATGGCACCCGCTGCCTGCCGAAACGACATGTATATGCTGACGTGGTCAATGGCCAAATCGAATTGCATGGCTTTTTGCTCGTGACCGTGAAGTGCGTCTTCTCCATCTTTACAAACACCTTCAGCGCGTTGACCTTCTGCTTTTTTATACGACTTGTCTTCCTGGCGGCAGCACTGACCACGCCGTTGTCGCTGCTATCGCTGTCGAAATCGTAGATCACCTCGTGGTCCCGGAAAAACAGGTCTCCAATAATTAAATCAACGATACTGGACTGAACGATGAATGTCAGCGTGTCGCTAGCGAGGTCCATGTGCCGATGCAACGTGTTGAAGGTCTTGACTTTGCCGTCGAAAAAGCGCTTTTTCTCCTCCTTCGAGGCTGCCTGGGACTGCTCTCACGGCTGGACGTGCTTTTTAGTGTGGTGACTGCGATACTGATGCACTAAGAACGACCTGTTGAAATATTGATGTCGGTCCGCAACTTTCGCTTGCAAGTTGAGCCCGCACGCACATCAACTGTGTCGCACCCATCGTGCAGACAGATCAGGCATCCAACCTTCCCGTCGCCACTCCCATCTGTTGACACGATCTCGAGGGCCAGTCACTCTTTGACCTGAGCATGCGTATCTGTTTCCGCGGCCGCCTTCTCAATCTACACCTCGTCGCAATCTCAATGCTTAATCGCCACACGGCGTTGAATTTGCTCAACATGTCAATCAAGTTCCTCGATGCGATGTACAGTAAATGACGCTACAAGCTGATCAGCATGTTGTCGAACGGCAATAACACGATGACCGGACGCCATGCGGGTCTCGTCACTCGATGGTTGGATGCGCCAAGAATCCGATTATTCGTCCACGCATCCGATCGACCTTGTAGTCCGGTCGTCGACCGAGGGCATCGTTGACGGCGCGTGGGTCAAATAGCCTGGTCCTTTTCGGTGTTCCTGCGCGCCCAGAACAGCTTGATCACCAGCATGGGCGTCACGCGTCCAAAGAAGACGAAGGGATGGGACGCTTGCTCATCTTTTCCAAAGCAGCACCAGCGCAAGATCGTTGACTTCCCGACGAATCACCGCACCGAGCAGACACCGCCACACTCGGGTGTCGCCGGTCATCGACGCGGTGGACTGCACGTTTGTGAGCTTGCAAAGCCGGTCAACACGTAATGTACAGCAGTGGGAGGAGCACATGCACACGCTGATCGCAACGCTGACCACAGTGTTCGGTATTGAGATGGAGGACGACAAAGTCGACAAAGAAATTTAGTGCGAAGTTTCTGGGTCCTCGCGCATTCCGGTCGATGTGACCGTCGCGCAAATTGAGGATCAAGGTTCGTTTGCCATTACCTGATACAACGGCCCGAACGATCAGGAGTTGACGGACGTCGTACACGATATCGATATGTATGCGATCTCGCTCACCACAAGTCTGATGAGCGTCAAGGTGGAGCACGACAGCGCGTTTGTTCAGGACGTGTTGGAGCCGAACTGCAATCACAGTGCGAAGCTCCGGACGCCCGAGCTCATCGATCAGATTAAAGAGGACCACCATGACCTGTTGAAGTTCTACCACTCCGACCAAAGTGCTGCGCGCCACCATCAACCAGCACGACATCAATGCGACATTCGACCAGGCGTGGGACTGTGCCCCAGGCCGATTCGCACGTATTTGTGCATTCTACGGCGGTCTGGCGATCGTGTTTGCCAACAGGACATTGATCAAGAGCGACTTCCCTTACTCGGATAGGAGCTGGATGAAATTCGCACATCAATGATGCATTTATCACAGCGGGCCCTGCTGGAGTTGTTGTTGTTCAATACAACGATTTTAAGTGCAATACACTCATTTTTTGCTGGAATTGGTCACTGTATACACCCAAAAATGGGCTTAGTTTTGTAAGATTTTAGATATCTACAACTTATGAGGCCTGATTTAATATGATATCTACCTTAATTCCATGTATCTTTTGAATTATATTCTCATAGCTTCTTTTTAATAATATGATAGATTTCTTATACAAAGCTTGGCTTCGAGCAACGGTCCGAAGATTGCGACGATACGAGTATATTATATATGTCATTCACAAAAGTCAGTGTTTTTATGCCTGTGCTTTTAAAGCGCTAATTTTTAAGAAAATCCTGGAAAACCAACCTCTCCGCTATCTACAAAGTAAGATATTTCTTCCCATATATAAAAAACGATCTTTCTCATAATCGATTCTGCAATGTTAGCGTCGGACATGGAGCCTGAATTGGGGGAAAACTCGCTACTGGATCAACTCCATGACTTACACAGGCGGCTAGCGGCCGTGCGTCATGACTCTCAGCGCTACACGTCGTCGTCGCGCAACCTTGGGCCCATCCCGATGGCCAACGAGTCTAATAAGATCATTGTGTGTTCACTGCGCCGTTGCGTGCGAATGCTCAAGACTGAGAGTGGCGACAGTTGGCAATACATTGCGTCGGGTACGGGACTCAAGAGTGCTATTGAGTATCTGGGAAGAGGCAACACCGTGCAGTGGGTCTCGTGGCCTGGTGCGGTCGTGGATGAGTCGAGTGAAGACGGAGTGCGTCGCCGTCTTGAGACGGATTTTGCCTGTCATCCAGTCTTTTTGAACCACGAGACTTTGGATTTGTACCAGAATCAGTTTTGCAATGTGGTACTCTGGCCGCTTTTTCATTCACTGCCACAGTGCTCGGACAGCCGTCTGCTTGAGAATTTTGGTGAGAAATACGATGCCTACTGCTCGGCCAATCAAAAATTTCTCGAAGCTGTGTCCGAGATTTACAAGGACGGTGATCTTGTGCTTGTGTGTGACTATCAACTCATGGCGTTGCCAGGATTGTTGCGTCGACGGTTTCCAGAGATCACATGCGGCTTTTATTTCCACTGTCCCTTTCCATCATCTGAGTTTTTTCAAATGCTACCAAATCGTGAAGCCTTGCTACACGGAGTTTTGGGGGCTGACCTTGTGGTTTTTAATCACTTTGATTATGTGCGCCACTTTCTTAATGTATGCACGCGTATGCTTGGACTCGAGTCGTCGCCAAGTCGCGTCGAGTACAATGGACGCCTCATTTCACTTGGAATTTGTCCTATGGGTATTGATCCTGTCAAGTATACGCTCAGTCCAAAAGCCGAGGCTTACGTCGACATAGTCAAGAAACAACAGGACGGCATGAAGATTATTGTGGGTGTGCACAAACTTGACTTTTGTAAGGGGATCCCAGAAATGCTCGAGGCGATGGAGTATCTATTGCAGCATTATCCGGAATACCGAGAAAAAGTGGTGTTATATGCCGTCGTGCGGGATGCAGGACGTGCAGCTTCCTTGCCATATCGAATGCTTAGCCGTCAGATTAATGAGCTCGTTGGTCGTGTGAATGGGCGATTTGGAACCGCCGAGTATTGTCCTGTCCGCTATCTCAAGCAGTCGATTGACCATGCTCAGCTTGTGGCGCTCTATAACTGTGCAGACGTGGCTATCGTCAGCAGCATTAAAGAGGGAATTAATCTGCAGGCTATGGAGTTTATTGCTGCTCAAAAGAAGAGCTGCCAGGGAGTGCTTGTCTACAGCGAATTTGCAGGGTATTATGAGGACTTCTTTTGAGACTTGTGTATTTTCAACTGAGCGTCTGTGCTGATGCTCTTGTTGGTTTCGATCATCAGGTGTGCGTCGTCGTTTCAAGGTGCTCTGTTGGTTAATCCGATGCACATTGAGCAAGTGGCGGCGAGTATGGACACGGCGCTGCGCATGAATACTACCACAAAACGTATTCGACACCACCAGTTGTCGCGTTATGTAAACACGTATACGTCAACATTGTGGGCTCAACGAATTATGTCAGCTTTGAACGAGGTATGCTTAAATTTAGCAAAATGGTAGTCGTAGAAAAATTGATTTTACTATTATTGTTACCTGGCAACAGGCAGCAGCCACTGCACAAGAATACAATCGTCTGGATAAGCTTGACACCGCTCAACTGTTGGGGTATTACGAACGAAGTCAGCGCCGTCTGTTCTTGTTGGACTATGATGGTACACTTGTGAATTTCCAGAGTATGGAGGAACTAGCGGAGCCGTCACAAGCTCTGATGTCGTGTCTTGAGGATTTGACTGCCGACCCTCACAATACCGTCTACATCATCAGTGGTAGAACCAAAAGTCGATTACAGGTACTTGTAGCTCTTGGATGGGACTCTTGTATACGTATACTTGATATGACTTCTTACCGTATCTATATTGCCTGACAGGAATGGTTTGGTCACTTGACGCGGGTGGGACTGGCTGCAGAGCATGGGTATTGGTTCCGTCCGGCTTCTAAGCACCCATCTGCGCTTTATGCTGATAGAAAGAATGGTAATCATGGGGATGGTTTGACAGGAAAGGCGAGTGAAAATTCCCCACGGCCAGCAGAATTGGCTCCAGTCACGCCTGTCGGCGACGACGAATTACTGCTTCCTCTTGATAATGAGAAGGCAACTCTTGAAAGAGCCCCATGGCAATGCATGTTCAGTGACGTTGAGCTAGAGTGGCGTGATGAAGTGGAAAGTATTTTGGAGCATTTTACCGAGCGAACTCCTGGCTCCTTATTGGACGTGAAGGATTGCTGCTACACGTGGCACTTCCGCGACGCTGACCCGACTTTCGGATTAAAACAGGCGAAGGACATGCAGCTTCATCTCGACCAAATGCTGCGTGAATTGCCTGTTGGAGTGATAATGTGTCGGATCAAGAAATATGTCATGATACGACCGTGGCGTGTCAATAAGGGGCGTGCCGTGAGCCGCATTCTTGAGTACGAAAGCGAAACACCATACTTTACAGTGCTGGACTTTGATTTCATCCTGGCGCTAGGCGATGAACGCACAGATGAAGACATGTTTGATGTTGTCCAGGGAAGCAACTGCTACACGTGCACAGTGGGCATGAAAGTCAGTCGCGCTCAGTATTACCTCGACGATCCAGACGAAGTTCTTCGCGTGCTAACTGCGTGTGCGAGCTTCATGGGTACCGAACGGCAGATTCTCATGGGCTAAGACTGAAAGCCCTGCTGCTTTATTGCTGTATGCACAATTTAGTATGTTTTGACGGCAATAATTACATTTTACGTTTTCCTACTAAATTGCAATCGACTATTCTTCCGACGATTGCTCGCTTAAGACACGATTCGCTTTCTTCTTGCGCGTTGACTTTCGTTTCGCTCGTTCTCTCTTTTTAAGTGGCGCTTGAATTGACTTCCCAACCTTAACAGAAAGTTTCCGTTTCGCTTTGGCCTTTGCTTTCGGGGACGAAACAACACGCTCCGCAGGTTCACTTTCCATTGTTTCATCCTAGTAAAGCGTAAAACAAGTAAGAAGTAGTCGACGATGATCCTAGTGAGATCGCCTACCTCTTCTTTGCCCTCTCTCTTTCCAGTAACGAATTGATCAATCTTGTCAATCGCTTCTTTAATCTCAGCTGTTGATGTGACGGTATTGTTGCCTCGTCTTGCTTTCGCAATCATCGTCTTGAACTGATCAGCTACTGAAGTATCATGTAAAGCATCGCTGTAGAGCTTGCGATTTTGATACAAATACTTCAAGGACTTTTCAGTGTGCGGCAAACGCGCTAAACAATAGGCCAAATCCCGCTGCTGCTGTACTTTGGACGCTGTTGGAAACCGCTGCGCAAGTTTTTCAACAATGCTTTCGATCTGTTTCTCCTTTGTGATAAATTGAATAAGGAAGCGCGTAATCGTTTGAAAGTCCGAAGTGGCGACCAATTCGCTACAAAACATCAAACGACGAATGGGATATCAAGCAGTTCTCAGATAACAAAAAAGATCGATTGAGAGTACAAACCTTGTTGACAACTGACCAATGGCATCCGGAAGCATGTTGTAGATAGGATTGTTGCCTTTCTTCGACAGCTCAAAGAAAAAGAGCTTGGCAAGGCTTCGGATCCCATCATTTTCATCGACTAACGAAATGGCAATTTCGCTAATCTGACCCTTGACCTTAATCATGTCGTTTAAAATGAGGTGAGACAGCACTGTGATCGTGTTCTTGCGAACGTCAAGGTTCACATCACGCAGCCGATTGTACAAATGCGACGTCCACGGCTCGACCAAATTCGGAAATCGAAATGAGAGATCACCCAGTGCAATAATGACGTCGCCTCGCACTGAAGGCTGTGGAGAGTTTTGCAGGATCGTGAAAAGTAGCTGCAAATGCTTCTCACAAAACTCTTCCGAGACGGCCATAAACTTACTTAGTGCTACTACCGCACACTCGGTAAGCAGTTCATCACTTTTGAGCTCTTCCTCATCGCCCACCAAGACACGAATAATGAGGGGGCCGTACATTCCGAGTAAATTGCGACAGGCAATCTCTTTTTGAATGATATTGTTAACGAAGGTATCTTCTTCAGCTTCAACCTCTGCCGCCACACCCAACTCGTCCTCCATGGCAGAAACGTCTTCGGCGTCGCCATGATGATCTGCAGTTGCCGTAGTCTTAAGTGCAGCAGAGCGACTGCCGCGCATCTTCTTTATTTTTGCGGCCAGTTTTTCCACGTGAATAGCAACTTTTACTGCTGAGTGTCCCAACACAAAGAAAAAGTGTGCAAGCTCCACACGAGAGACATCATTTGTCTCGCTTTCAAACAAACGCTGAGACAAGTGCTTGATCACATCGCCACAAACGTCTTCAGGACGCTCACAAATCGAGAATATAGCTTCGATTGCTTGTTGCACGGTGTCAAACCATGTAGAATGCAGACACTGTAATTCAACACCATTGTCACCTACAAAGTCTAGGGCAAGAAAGCGCTGCAAGCGAAGAATTATTTGCTCCGTCGCGTCCAAATTTGAACGTTGAATACGTCGCTGCGTCTGGCTGCTGCTCTTTGTTGTCGCATTCTTAGGCTCCAATCGAATGCATTGCACCAGTCGACAGGCTGCTCCAAGGACACGATAGTGGGAATCTGGGCTACATGCCACATCCCCAAAACCCATCGAAAGAATTTGCCCGAGGCGATCGTTGGCAAAAAGCATGGAATCATCAATGTTGGCAATCATACTCAAAAGGGCCAATGCATTGCTCACAATTGAGATCGGGTATACAGTCAAATCCACGAGTGCCCACAGGGATGTGATCACCACCATTGGCACCTTTTGACTACGATGCAATTCTCCCAATATTCGTTCCAGACACGTGTACTCTGCAACTGTGCACTCGTCCAAGAATTTGACAAGATTTTCAGCTACCAGCTGCGGCGACTTCCGCTCAGGGTCGTCTTCATCGATCCGAATGAAAAGAGCAACTAACGTATTCGACAATTGCTCTTGGATAGATACGTCAGCTCGCCACGTCAATGGCAAAACTCTTTTAATGCCAGTCTGGGCGGCGCAAAGATGAAAGCGATAAGCCTTTTCAAAAAAATGAATCGCCTCTAGCACATCGGAAACTGATTTGCTTCCAAGTAGTTGACTCATCAAGGGCAAGGCTTCCAGCTCAAATTCATCAATAAAGTCGATTGCATCTTGGTAAAACTGTAAGAGACGCACAGTCTTTTTTAACTCATTCTCGAGCACAGTCGCTTGCTCCTCTGGAAAGATTGGTGGGTGAACGGGTAACTTGACAATTTCATTCTCTGCTTTGATGGCAATTTCTCCCATCGCTTCGCTCATTTCTTTCTCTGCGCTAGCAATCACTTCATCTCGCTTCTTCTTCATTTGGTCTGTGAGCTCATTTCGCTTTTCTTCATAAAAGTAACGATTTAAATTTTCCATAAATGGATTCCTTTCAAGTAACAAGGAAAGCAAATGGATGCTATGACGGCGAACAACCGCCGCCTTGTCTCGCAATCGACCAACAGCCATCCCAGTTAGCTTTTTAAGCATATGGAGCGGTAAAGCGCCTTCCTCACACAAAAGCGCCCACATTTTCAGCACGTGACCTCGCGCAAACGAATTAATGTCGTGAACTCGATCTTCTAACACACTCAAAAGCTGATCTCTTGTAGAGCGAGAAAATGTACGAAGGGCATTTGTGTTGCCCTTCCCAGCATCTTCTTCCTCTTCGACATTGTTTAAGTCGATACCAGTGCCATCCTCGTCGTCACTGCCCTCCCCATCAGAATCTTTGTTTTCTGACTCGTCGTCGCTACTTTTCGTTCTTTGCTGCCGCAACGCTTTAGTGGTCGGTACCGAATCGGCAGCTTCTTCGCACTCTTGCTGACCACTTTGGCGAAAGTTCCATAGTAAAATCTGAGTCACGCAAGTCACGGCAGCATTCCGAAGCTGATATGCTTCCGAGTCTAACAAAGCGAGTACAAAACTCAAATTACCCATGATCAATGCTGGGGTCAAAGTTGACAAACTTGAAAGGAACATCGATATGTTCCGTGTCCCACCTACGTCCTTTGATGCATCACGCGAAGAAATTTTCCCAATTTCACTTATAAGATCTGCCGCGAAGGTTAGATTGGCATATTTAAAGTAAATCAACTCAATGAGCTCCGCAATAGACGCGCTCAAGTGTTCGTGGGTGTAAATGAGATCAATAAGCGAATCGACGACGGAAATATGAATAGCAGGTGCTTTTTGAAGGCTCATTGCTAGTAACTATAGTAACCTCACAATAAACAAGAGTTAACACCCTTTCTCAGTGCATCGTTAAGCAGAAAAGCAATAGGGACGCACATGGTAAAGCTTGGGTTTCAGCAGCTTTCCACGACAGAGCGTCGCGTTGCCGAGCAGTTCAAAGACCACTTTGCAGTAAAGCATAGAGAATTCCTAGATTTGAGCAACAACACGAAGAACGACGTCATCAAAATGTAAAAGACGCGCATGTGCCTAAGCTCCAGCGCTTTCGTTCTCGCTTTCTTCTCACCTCTTCAGGAACATTCATTGGCCACATGGAAAAGGTCTTTGGACTGACAGAGCGATTAAGTTTCTGGATAGCCCCTTCCACCACTTTGCTCCAGTTGATGCGGTTGATGGTCGAATTCTGGCTCTTGGCTTTACCTTTGTGCTTAAGAATGTCTTTTTCTGCCAGTAATTGCAAGCTACTGATGCTCGTGAGGGCCGTGACGAGAAAGTAGACGCTGGCTTTAAAAGCACTGCGGTACTCCATCACGTCATCCGTGTCCTCGTTGCTAGTTCGAGCCAACACACTTTCCGTCACGTTGCTCACAAAGGCTGCCAGCATCTCCACGATACGCATACGAAGTTGCTCGGAAAGCACCGGTAATTTCTTTACGAGACTGTACGTTAAGTCAAGCCACTCGTCCTGCAGTAGCACCAGCCCCGCCTCATTACCCAGCACCTGATCTTCCAGTCGCTGTACATGAGCCAGAAGATCAGCTGGTGTCTCATCTTCAAAGGTCAGCACCGAATGCACATGGTATCGATCCGACTTGGCCAACTCTAGATCCGCCGCGTGCAGCGGCACGAGGAAGTCGATCATGCAATTGGACTATGAATAAGGACAAGTGAGAAAATACCCGTTAATGTGACTCGCATTTGCTTACGAGTAAGTAGAGAGAGAAGGTGAAAAAAGACACATAAAGCCAATTTTAGGCCCTGTTTGTACAAAATATAAGGCATGACCAAATCACATATATAAAGTATCAATAGTTGATGCAGTACCCTTTAGACCGAAGATAGTGAACAGTCTGCGCGTCTCCTCTAAGCAAGGTGCGCTTTGAGCTCGTCACTTATGGAAGCACTTTATAGTCGATTATGCGCGTACGCCGTTAGATGTTTACCCTCGCAAAGGTTGTCGTACCACTGTCGAACACGCCATTCGCTCTATCTTTTTGGGGCCTAGAGAGGCGAAGGTTTTCCTGCTGCCAAGCAGCTAAACTTCGGCATAGCATTTGCGCTGTACGAGCAAAGCATATGATCGAGATAAAATCTGGTAGCCCGCTTCGCGTCTGTAGATTTTAGCCTTTCAACCTCTATTTGGAGAATGTATCATAATAGATCTTAGTTTAGAGGAGATAGATGGCCACTAAAGCAGACACGATCCCAGGGAAGCAGACGCCTTTGTCGACCGTACTTACTAACCTGAGCTCAGGCTTAAAGGTGGTAAAGCTCATCTGAGAATGCCGCTTTCCGGGGGTCGAATGAAGGATTGAAAGTAACATTTCTACTTGCAAATAAGGTGGGTGCAAATTTCGTTGATAATTACATGAACTTAAAAATATTGACCGCCATCGTTACTGGGACAATTTTCGCCAAACACGTCAAGGTGACACACTTCGCACCCTCCTCGAATAATGAGTGCACGCACCAGCGATATGAGCAAGGGGAGTGCAGCCACAAAAAACCAAATATTTAAAACGCCATGCATAGGCAGCTCTTCAGTGGTGTCCGTAGGCCTATTGACTCGACTTCAGTTCACTAGGACATCATGATTAATTGTCCAAAGCTATGCTGCAGTTTTGGATAGAACGGGTGCCATATACACCGTCTTCCTAAGGCGGCACGATCTCCGTTTCATTAACTCTAAGTAAGCCAAAGACAGAGTCGAGACTTACAATTTTCCAACCACTTGTCACTGGCAGGCTCTAAAAAGGAGCTGACGTGTGAGCCGCGGTCTTGGCTCTTCAGTAGGTTCCATATCATACTTCTCCAAACATTTGAACCCGTGTGATTTTTTTTGTTTAGAAGATCGCTAATTGAAGCATCATGTGCCTCTAGAGAGACATTGTACTTCAGGACTTTGTCGCATCAAGCAGCATGACTCATTGAGAATTAGCGTCTCATGCAATCTGAGAGCCTTTATAAAGAGCGATAGCCTTTCTGTATAGTCTCTCTTTGCAACGATGTCGGCTGTCTATAGTCCTTGACATTTTCGATATTTTGCAAAAAAATATGATGAGTACTTGATGCTAACTTTCTATATCAACTCATTGACTGGCTCAGTAGATTAAGCTCGATCTTGACATTCTCAAGAATTCGTAGTAAAGCCAAGCAAAGTCCGTGGAGATTTACTCAATCTTTAACCTATGCTGGCCCAATCAACTAAGCCCCAGGGGTCCTGGGGTCCTATCAATTGAGTGGGCGGGTCCAAGCCCGCTATGTAAAATACAGATTCGCTGGCTACTTAGTGTTGAGGTATATTAATGGCTCTCCCCTCGGTGTTGCGTAAACCAATCTTCGATTTTTGCTCCACATCTCTCAAGTACCTCATCAGTATTCAGCATGTTTCAAAAAGGCCACTATCATCAGCATTCCAAATCTTTGGTTACACGGAAGACCAAGTTGCTGCTATGACATTTTGGCAGAGCTGATGGTGCATCTTTTGTATACATGCTTATAATATTAATTATAGATAAGAAGAGTCATCCTGTCCTAAGTATCGTAATGAGACTACTTTTTAACTCATCCTGATTTGATTATCGTAATACGACAACTTTTTAGCTCATCCTGTCTTAATTATGTAATCAGCCACCTTTTTACTAGTTATCGTAATAAGACAGCTTTTCAGCTGAGCTACAGGAGAAGCACGCCAGCGACAGCACGTCACTTCACTGCACATTTGACTAAATTGCCGACATAGATAAATGTGGTCAACTTGACCCTTACAGCCCTCATATGGGCTTCCATTTTAGCGCTAAAATGCTCTAGACTTGACACAGCATTTCTTTTCTTCCGTTCACATCGACTCTATAAAAAGACTGCAAGCACGTCAGCCACATCTTTGTCATAATGGTGAAGGTCTTCCGCTGCTGAGGCGTCGAAGGTTTATCACTTCGCACAATGAAAAATTCAAAAAGATCACTTGCAGTCTCCGGCCACGATAGGCTCGATCCATCAATCAATTATTAAGTAATCTCGGCCAGTGATCGGACCGAAACATCAAGCAGATAGGGTGGCAGAGTGGCTACCCGTAGTTACAACAAAGTCTAATTCGGGCAACATCAATAGATTTTATATCCTTATGAGGAGAAATACAGATACGGTACAATAAATAAATAGTTTCTGACTTTTTGTCATTGGATACTCCTCTAAAATGTTTATGGGATTGATGAGGCTTGTAGAAGCCGACAGCATAATTATCATTGTACATGAAGAAAGGATAAACTTCTTATCAGTTTCAAAGCGAGCGGTCTTTTAAGACACTAAGGAGGCCCTTAGCACGGTGAGTGGCTGAAAAAACTCCAGAAGCCATACACTACGAGACACGACAACGACAAGCTTTAGGCGGTATCATGAGAGCATTCTTTAAAAAACTAGCCAAACATGGTTCGGAATCGAAACTGTCCTCTCCACGCCGGAATTCTGTGCTAAAAAGTCGAACGGTTAGTGGCGCATAGTAGACAATAAACTAAATGTGGGAACCATCCCGGCATGAACGTCAATTCCTGAAAAGATATACTTTGAACAGTCTAGCGAGACTTACAATATACTGTGCACTCGACTTAGTCGAGGGTAAGATCTTCTCATCATGCAAAAAAATGACATACCATATAATGCAGTAAGTACTCCCAGTGGTGTGTTGTGGGAGGCGTTAATTTTGCGTCGCTACGCATCACGGCACAATTACATTACTTCTCATTCGAAGCAGCTAGAAAATCCTCCTGTATGGCATAGAAATTAAGTAAAACCCAGGAAAGCAGTAGTAAATTATCATGCCACCCGAACCATAGGCTGGATAATGTCTAGTTCCATGTAATATATTTCATTCGCGTCATGCATGAGCGAGATGGCATGTACATAGCTCTGCTAAAAGCCCTGGAAGATGAGATCATAAACTTAAGAGAATAATATTCGAGCGGCCAATCGCTAGGCCACATCGGTTATTGGTGGAAGTCAGACTGTTACCACTGATCAAGGTGATCTATCACGTGTAGCGGCTTTTTATAGTTAAGAAACATAGCGTCTTAAGATGCGTACTAATTAAAAAAGTTAAAAGCCAAGATTTAAAAGAAATAATGTGCATTTAAATTAAAAGAAATGAAGCAATCAGCTAGACTTTTAAGCTGAAGACCCGTATCATTTCAGCCAGAAATCTGCTCACAAATGCGATCATCACTACTTCGTTTAAGACTAAACTGCACATACGCTTAATTAGCCCATTAAAGCATAGCTGAAAGAGGCTTTAAGTAAGCGATTGACATATTTAAAAAATGCGAGCACACCCAGTGTTATGTGCAGTTTTGCTTAATTTGTACGATTAAGTAAAGCCGAAGTTTTAACTTTAAGTCAAAAACAAGCTTAGTCACGAAAGGCCTACCCATCCGTTCAGCTTAAATTTAATTCAAGCATCGACATCCACAATCTTTGTTTCGATGGGCGACTTGCTGTTAAATCATTGCTTTTAAGTGCTTGAGGCTCAGGATACGTTTGGACAAAACTTGGCAGATTAGAAGCTGAGACACGCAGTGCACGTCTTGACGAAGCCAGTCGAGATAGTCGAGATTACATTTTCTTGAACTGCAACCACCAGACGTCGGTCGAGATCAGCATCATGAGTAAAGAATCCTCAATAGCTCTCATAAAAATGGGGCATCTACCTCCTTTCCCAGTCCTCAACAACGAGGGCGAGCTTCAATATCACGTCATGTGCGCCTCCACCATGGTCGAAGCCAGCAATTGGTATAGTGTAGGAGACATTCTTACCACGGAAACTCAGAAGAATTTAGGGCTTCACTTTGACAAGATTGTTCTGGTTTTACAGACGCTTTTTACCATGATAATTACCGTTTTCGCTGCCGCCACAAGCTGGAGCTGCAAGCAGAGCTCACATCAAGCTCCTTAATGAAGCAATGCTTATGGAAACATGATATTGCAAGACATAGTCTGCATGGTGACTATCCGCTGGCAGTCGACGATAAATCTCAACCGAGCAAAAACGTGCCAAAGATATTGTTCCTCTCGTGTGTCAGTATTGCATACGCTGTTGTGAAGTGTAGAGAGTACAGCTCCTTGATCGTTCTGCACCGCTTTGCAACACCATTTTCGTCGACCTTAGACGATTCATGAGACGTGATATAATTTGCAGTTCTGGCACCTATTATATGCCGTCTAACGAGCACGGTAGGCTTTCAAAAGAGCCTGTGGAGCCTACACGCCGGCTCTTAGATGTCCGAGGATATTGACTGTGAATATAACTCATCGGACATAAGCATTTTGTCGTAAAACAGACACGGAGTAAGGTGAGGACACTGATCGCTCGCGAATACACGGTGTGCGGTACTCGGGCGAACAAGTGTGTGACAAAGGTGAGCGCGACATACGCAGAGTGGCCACTTTTCGACTTTCTGGCCTGTCAGTACGAGCCAAGGTGGACTTGGACTATGTCATGAGAACAATCATACTCTTCACCCTCTTATGCGAAATTGGCGGATCGTTGTAGACCATGATGATTAGTCTTGTTCACAATGAATACAGGGTGACCAACGTGGAAGGGCGCGAGTGTGCTTTACGAGCGATCGAATTGTCATCCGACAGCACAGCGCATTTGCACCGGGATACTCGAATGCTATGGGCCTAATCGTGTCTTATGAATGTTGTCCTTTTCTGGACCACGACGGTGCACTAGATGCGGTCACCAAGGTAGCCGAATGATACAGGGTCTGTGCTATGGAATGAGCTGTGAGGCTCAGTCACTTTCTTGTGTGAGTTTCTGAGAAATGGTACGAGTCACAACTGATGAGTCTGATAGACTGAAACTTTCCAAGAATTGTGTGTCAAGCCTAAGAGAGAGTGTCATGGGATCACTCGTGTATTATAGTAATTGGTAAGTTCGTGACATTGGTCACGAAGGTACGATAAAAGCAGTATATGGTGTAATATTACCTTTATAATACTTATTAAAGTTGATAGGGAACTTCTATGCTAGATAGTAAACGTAGGTTACTTACCTGGTAGGCACTATCGATAAATCTAAATGAAGGGAATATCGCAAAAGATGACTCAACTTGAAACCAGAATATGATACAAAATGTATGGAATACTGGTACAAAACTAGACATTCAAAAAGTAACTTTTAATAGGTATTCATATGGTCTGACGTACAGTGTGAGTCCAAGACCCAACTACAACACAATTGGCGAATGTGAGCTTTAAATTAAACGTCGAATTACCTTTTGCATCAGATTAAGTCGCATTTTCTTTGGACGCCACCAGTCCAAACTCACGGGGGTAGAAATTCGCAATGAACGTCCTTTGTGCACACAAGCACTCCCGCATCTAATTGTATCACTCGTTCGCAAATGGATTTTGCATTAAACTTCTACCTTTCGTGAATTTATACTGATAGAATCAAAATGGAGATCTGATGCAAAGAGTAATTTAACGTTTGAATTGAGCTCACACGCAGAAAAAGAGGAAGGTTACTTTTTAAGCTGAGACGCAATTGAAAAATCTTTTTGCGAATTGGAGCGTCCAGATTGCTTGGCGCGCCAATTTTGTATGACTACATGTGAAAAAAATATTTAACGAAGTGTAAAACATCGAATGTCTGGTTTTGAGCCAGTTTTGTACACTTTGTATCACATCTGGTAAAATTTTCGAGGTGAGTTACCTTTTGCAATATTCCCCTAAAAAGCTCGGATTTGAAATTTTATACGAACTCGCGATTTTGGGTATAGAGGTCAGGTCAAAAACCTGGTTCTTTTATACGGTAGTCTTGCTGCAGGACTATCATTTGAGCTAGATTTGATGTCGGTAAGCCGCCGGCTAGCTAGTATGCCTGGAGGGGGATGGTGTACGCTGACCAAATTGAAACAGTACTTGTGCACCAATTGCCTCACTATAATTTAGTAATGAATATGTTACAATGCCAATTTGTGAGAAAAACAGTCTGCGCACGAGGAGTATCATAAAGGCCTTTGGGAAAAGTCATCCGTCTCCTTTCAAACTGCAGAACAAAGGCATCTATCATTAATTACTTCACACTATTCTCTTGAGAGCCCTATCTCGTCCCCACCCTTTTACTACCTTCTACATTTAAACAAGAGAGCCAAAGCTGGAGCGCCTTCACCTACTGCAGCTCAAGACGCGCGAGATGCAGCGAGCTCACAAGGCCGATCGAGGGGTGAAAAGAAGCACGAATATACTTTTCGACGCATGGCTGCTGACCGTACTTGTTCACGCGAGCCACAAACTTTTTACGAATGAGCTCAAAAAGCTTTTGACGACGAGCTATACCACCACCAATGACAATAACATCAGGGGATACAATAAATGTCAAGTTGACGCATAGATTTGCCAGATAGTGTGCGATTGTATCCCACACCGGGTTATCGTCCGTGATGGTGGCCAACTCACGCCGATCAACACCCGTACGCTCAGCAATGGAGCCCGCTGCCACCATACCCTCAACACAATCACCGTGGAAAGGACACACGCCCTTAAAGCCGGTCTTGATGTCCTGCGGAGCAGGTGGCACAACAATGTGGCCGCCCTCAGGATGCATGAAGCCATGAATAGCGTTGCCGTTTGTGCAGACGCCGACGCCAACACCAGTGCCCACAGTGATGTACACAGCACTGCTGATGTCACCGTGACCGCCGTATGCCACCTCGTACAGCGCGGGGGCGTTCACGTCGGTCTCAAAGCCAATGGGCACATTAGGGAACGCACGTTTAAACGCGCCCACCACGTCCGTGTTGCCCCATTTAGGCTTGGGCGTGCTGGTGATATAGCCGTACGTTGGCGACTTCTTGTTCAGATCCACAGGGCCAAACGATGCGATGCCAATTGAGTCAAATTTGTGCTCTTTTAGCCAGTCCACCACAGCGCCGATGGTTTCGCTAGGCGTCGTTGTGTCCACTTCAAACTTATCCAAAATATTTTCTGGATGACCCTCGGCAATGGCCGCCATCCACGTGGTTCCACCGACTTCGACTCCAGCAAAACGAGGCATTTGACTCTGGAATTGCAAGGGGTGTAGCTTGGCGCTGCGAAGTTTTGAAATGATTCGCTCGATTGGGTAATGTTAGCGACAACAAACAACTGGCGTCACATTTTTGGTATGTACAGTTCTGCAACATATTGCACTTGGGAACTTGATAAAATAGAATATTGAAGATCATCGTTCCAATATAAAGTACTACAAGAATAAAGCACTGTCGTGGACCACGTGTTTTCGAGCAGTGCGGTCGTCAATTGTAAACTGAAAGCCCCTCTTTGATCCGAGATTTGTCTCTGCTCCACAATCCGCCAGGCAATTACGCCTTCTCCCGTGCCTTCAGTCCTACTATTAGAATAAAGCTGAGTATTAGTATTACTACTTTTTTTATAATGCCATTAGTATCTTGTCATACCACCTGTAAACCTTGATCGTATCAGTATGCTTGTACATCCATGCCATACTTAACCGCGTTTCCGCAGCACCCCCCTGTGCTGATACACATCTATGCGCTGCATGTACAGACAGGGCTAAATTGAACAGCCGCTTGCAGTTGAAGCTGGGCTCCAGTAACGGCACGAACCTTACCGTGCGTAGCTGTTTCGCTCGCAGGGAAGCACTGATTTATCAAAACTTTGCGGCTGCCCATTACACATTATTAAGCCAAAATTTCAGTGATGACAAAACAATTAAGGACCCCAGCAGCGTGCTATAATTCCCATGTGATCGTCAGGTGTATTGTTTGCTGGTACGTAAATTCCGACTCTAATATCAGCTAATCATATGTGATTAAAAAAATATAGCCAGATTTTGGTAGAAAATGAGCAAAATTGCATTTGCACATTGAATTTTAACAAGTATTATACTTGATTATCACAGATTAGTCGTTGTGGAAACAGCAGCAACATCAGCCATACTTGTACCAATGGTCCACTCACTCGTACGCCTTTAGAAGTCTCACTTTATGGATTATACAACAAGCATCAAGACCAAGTCTATAGGTGTTGCTGCAAACGCAGCTATCAAGTTTTTCACCCCTGTGCTTTTGAGGTATAGAATTTATTTCCTTGCTTTGAATTTTAACCCCTTATATTTTTTGCATCAAATCCTTTCCTGCCTCTTCTCCTTCTCGTGCTTATGTGACGACGACGAAGTCGCTGCTAGCGGGTCCGATCATACTAACGGCATCCAACAAATTAAGCCCTGGCTTTTAAAAAGTGGAAACATAATGATGGCTCCAAGACACGCCAACGGTATTGATATCGATTATGGAGTGTAATTAGAAATTTGCATAATCTTTTAGTGTGATTTGCTTAGTGCTGGTGCTAATAAATTGCAAAATGAAAAAAAAGAAGCCAGTACCTGACCACCATTTTTTTCTTTTGAATTTTACCGGGCCACACTACCCCTCATGTATTCGCTTTATTGATTGGATTTGAAGGCCTCTGATTGGTCACATTGGAATAGCTTAATTCATTGCCCAATGGAATAATATACATTTTTCCAAATTGAGTGGGAAAAAGACTTCTTCAAAACAAAAAATGGTGAAAGAGCAAAACAATATACCTACCAATATTTTTTTTTGCAACGATAGCAAGAATATATTCTATTGTAGTGAATTACGTTATCGCGTTGCCAAGTTATGCACGTGCTAGGCTCAGTCTGGCTAGTCCACGGCATTGAGTGGTGTCCGCATACGTCGGGTCTCGTTTGGCGGGCAGTGCAGCCAGCACCGAGGTCGTGAGGGTCTTCCATTGCTTTGTTTATTTCTGACTTGGTAAGAGCCCAGGTGGCGCCCTGGTGCTGGAGACCGTCGCGTCGAAGGTGAGACTCTTAGAGACCTGAAGATGCCAGAGAGCACCTGCCCGAAGCGCGCGAGCATTTAGCCCCCGCGCTTGGAAGGAGGGCGTCCCCCAACCTTTTCCGAGATGCAAGAATGTACATGTAAAAAAATAGAGAATTTATGCCTTTCAATAGTAATTTTATTGCATACAATCTTCGAAGAGATGATTGAGATGCAATGCAAACAGAGAGATGGCGCAGGTTCAAATCTTTGTTACAAAGTGGCTCGAATTTGCAGGACACACCAGACAATGGGGTGTGGTTACTCCTATGCTGCAAGTTGCATCACTTAGATGTTCAAATTGTGAAAACAATTCAAGTATGTCAAAGTTCAACTACATCGTTTGTTGCGTTGGTTCAAATTGGAAAAAACAAGCCAATGGAGTATGCTATTGAGGTAAACAATATTAGTGGTACCTGCGCATCCGGTTATGTGAAGGATATGAATGCTCCATGTCGACACCTCGATGCAGCACGTGCAGAATTGTTATTAGGGGATGTGTGGTTAACCAAAACGTATCTACTTGCCTACGATGAAGTACTCGAAGTGAAGCCATTTGTGACAAAAAGTGATTTGGTAAAGAGTGAGCATCTCTAACCAATCTGTCGAAACGAAAAGGTCGACCCAAAAAGAAGCGAATCGAATCACAGCATGCTACATTATAATTTGACGCGCCAAAAAGTGTTTATAGATGCGGCAGCTGTGGTCAAGTAAGACACAACAAGCGTCGATGCACCAGTAATGCACAGCATCAAAGTACAATTTTCTTTGGTGAGTTAGGTACATTTCTTTGTTATTTATTTTCTAATAGTTTTCTTACTACGTAGGTAGATTCTTTACATTTGAGTGGAAAAAATGTAATTAAAAATATATTTTTTCCATTGATATATATATATAAAAAATCATTTGAAAGAGGTATATCTTATCCATTTCCCCCCAACTATAATAATATTTCGTTGCAGCCAGCTGTCAACGATAACGCAACATACCCTCACAAAAAGCCAGCCTCAGCACTGCCTGCCCTTATGAAGCTGCTATCAATTGAGGATTAATGGTTCTGGAGGTGCAGCTTGTTCATATGTTCGTGCATTATGACCTGGCAACCCACAATTGCGACAATTGCGACGCCTGGAAGGGTTGAGGGTGACCTTCGCATTCTCGAAGCGCGATAGATCGCGGGGCGTTCCACAGTTTGTTGCAACAGCGGACCTCCCACGACCCTGTATTTGCTCAGGATCACAAATATTTGCGCAAACATGTATTCAACAATCTCTCTTTTTCGATACTCCCCACCAATCTCCTTGACACCGGCATTGCTCAACAGTAGGACTTGCTCGCGAGCTTCTGCGCTGAGTGCATGCTCGAGTGTCGAACAAAGGCGTTTTCAAAGGATTGGTGGTTGTGTTCTCTTTTGACAAATTCCACTTCCAAGTCAAAGTTGTTGTTGCCATCACTATCTTCACCAACCTTCACTCGTTTATCAGCAGCTTCATAAGGGCAACCAGTGCTGCGGCTGGCTTTGGTACGCCTTCGAGGGCTCGCTGCATCATTGTTGGCAATTGGCTTGTGACCTTGAGAGCACCACAGAGCTATACTTTTGATGGCTCCATCTTTCCTGTTACCAACGCACTTGGTGCGCTTGATTATGAGAACATAGCCCTCAGCGATTAACTGCGCATCGACAGCTATCCCAGCCTCTCCTAGAATTCAGTACACAACTTTTTATAGGCTGGAGAAAAGCCACTTTAACAAATTTGAGCAGCGTTTACTGGATTTAAGAGGAAAATGGGGTTGGCGTGCGTCAAAGCTTGAAATGATGGCGATGACGATTAAAGATAAGTTTAAATTATAATTATACTAATCTGACCAATCAGAGGCCCTCAGAATTCAATCAAAGCTAATATATGAGGGGTGGTGGCTCCGGTAAAAAATGTGGTGACCAGGCAATGGGTCCCGTTTTGAAAAGGATAGAGTCGTAGCATTATTGCGATAGCGAATTTAGCCACTCATCAGGAGTTTAAGGTAAACAAATTCATATGATGGAATCGCTTGAAACTATTGCACACTTCGCATGACGTAATCTTAGGCGTGCAAAAAATTACGAATTTTGTGATAAGCATCTGCTCGCTTTTCTCAACCTAGGGATAAAAGCATGCAATAGGATGGAGCTAAAAGATTTGGGTAACTTGATTTCCAAGCAAATTTATAAATTTATCTACCTCTAATTCTTAATATGTGACTTAAACCACTACCGCGACTATGTCTAGGACTTTTTCCATCTTTAAACGTCTTTTAAATTACCTCATTGTGCATACCCGTATATTTACCGATACAGTCTTTGAAGCCACCATATTTTAAACTTCATTTTATACAAATAGCCGATTTTTTATATGCTCGGCGTTTTGTTCCATCCTGCACGATCCTCTGTGCAAGTTGCTGCGTAACCTCGAGACGGAGCCAGCAGTGCAGATGGCAGACTAAAGTTGGTACGAGGCTCGACCGCCACGATGCGCTCCTTTTAGAAAAAGCCCATGATACCATTTTATTTCTCCAGAAGGTCAAATAGGCGAAAGTGATATTGGCAGAGTGCCTTTGTACAAACTTCTAGATTCTTAAAATACATAGCGCTACACAAAAACACTATCTAGGAAAAAGAGTGACATCAAGATTCACTACCTACGCCACGGCCATCACGTCTTTTGCTGCGGCAGCGCACACAAGACGCACGTGGGCTCTGCTCTCCCAAACTCTTCCCGTCAATCCAGACCGTCTTTTTGGTTTAAAGGGTCGATATGTGCAATAGAACGCGATCGCAAAAGCGATTTAATAATAAATCAGAAGTTAACTTCTTTCATCTATGATTGCTTACATGCGGCTGAGTTTATTATCGCAATTACAATAAACATTATCCCCAGTGGACACATCTTTTGAAAACATCTCATCATACACCGCCAGTATAAATAACGTGTCGTGGACCAGGGACAACCATGTTAATGGCTTTTTTTCTGCAAAAATGCTATTTTTAAATGATTTTTCTGGCTTTTCTCTTCCACATAAACTCGGGTAACATCCAATAGTGGAGAGCTGAGAGTCATTCATCACCGATTTGAATTTGATTCGAAGGTTAAATAGTTTCAGTCGGTCATAATTATGGTCAAACAGGCAAGAATTAACTTGCCATTCGGTCGGGCACCAAGCGATAGCCGAGGCAACCTCCGAGAAGATTGCTTAGTCGACAAAAAGGTGTTTTCCACCAAAGCCAACTTGTGCACCCATGGGTGCGACTACACCAAAGGCTGCACGTGTGACTATGGTAGCGATCAAAGTAGCTTTCTCACCAAATCTTCGTACAGCAAGATAGGCTTAGGAGGTACCTCCAGCTTCGTCACGACGGCGAACGGTTGTGCACCATTTGCCTTTCCCGGTGGCTTACAAATAGCCCCACCTCCAGGCAATGAAGGCGATAAGAAGTGCTACGAGCTCTTCGTCATTCTAGCCTATTTTTGCCCCAATGCTGTAGCAATAGCTTTATCGCTCGAGGGCTTGTCTCGAACTGGGTAAGATTTGTAAGCAGACTTGACAATCATGCTTAACGCCCCACAAAGCATTTCACGCATTTTTGGGCAAACCTTGACCTGCAATGCCTCCCAAGATTATCGCCAACACCGATGGTATAAGGAAGAGACTAGAGATAGTGTCAACAAATCACAGTAAAGTCTAGTTAGCTTGGCTTGACCTCGACAATCACTCGCAAAAGTACGTTGCTGGCTATCCGAGTCTAATAAAGCCTATTTCTGATCTATAGATAAAGAAACTGAGTGGCTCTCGAGCAGGATGCTAATAATATAATCAAGGAAGGCCTAAGACGACACTTCTTTTGACGGTGCCGGACAAGTGGCTCCGTTTATTGCGATGCTTTTGACTGAGAACTGCAGACCTGAACTAACTATCACGCACTGAGAAAGCTTTGAGAAGCTCTGACCTCTTTATGGTATATGCAAACCATGCATTTTTGACACGCCGATAAATACACCCTTGTATTTAAGAAAGGCTGTCATTCTTAACTATTTACACTTTTTGATTTAATGTGCTCTCCAACGCGTGTTCTCGAAATACGAACTATGCGTTTCCTCAAACTTATAGCGCTGGAAGATTAATTGACGAACAGTTTCATCCGACAGACAAAGCGGGCGCCAATCCGGAGCTCTTAGTGTGACCATTTGTTGCAGATGATGATGCCAAAGTCGAGTGTTTGACCCCTAGACAGCGATTGCAATTAAATGAATATGAGTGGACAAAAGAAACCGTAGTTTTTGGTTTGCACAATATACTTGTGGCCCCATATTTAACAGAAGGTGGTCAAGTATGTGATTATCTTATATACGTACCAAAGGGTGAATTCCTTATTGACAATTCGGCTTCTTTGCTGATCTTTGCAGTACTGGTGGGCTGCTGAAAGTTTATAAGTCTCTACTTTGTCTTTCTATTGCCAGGAAGTAGAGCATATTGTTGTTAGTATCGCCAGAGCAATATTGCAAGGAGCAAATCCGGTTATAAATGCGGTAATAAATTCATCTATGGACTTCCGGACACATTGTTTTTGAAAAGAGACCGCTGTTTATTGCTGCGCTCTTTCAAGCGCTGTTGCATTTGCTAGAAGATTGTCTGCTGGTGTCATAGCAGACCATTTTTGAACAATTAGTTCGACCGGAAAAGTTCATCATGTGCCCGAAGACACTCGGCACAGCATGCGCACTGAAGTGCCATCTTTAAAAGCCGAGAAGCTATCAATGATTGATCTTGCACTCAGCAATGCGGCTTCGCTATGACGGACCCTAACTCTTCACCATCATCATCAAAGTACCGTAAGCTCAAACCTGCGAGTTCTTCTGGGACAGTACGAACTTGGGTCGAGCTAAACAGCTTTCCGCCTTTGCAACTATCGGCTACGCTAAACATACAGGACAAGGGAAGCAATTGCGTTTGCGCGTAACAAAATTAAGATTTGCTAAGAAAAAAACCTCACTTTTTGTATATTGAACGGTGTAAATCGTTACAAAATCATAAGACCCGATTACTTGTGTGAGCTCATCAAGAAAATAAATGTTATGTAATTGAACCTTTTGAGGTTCTAGTAAGTCATGTGTCGGCGTACATTATCGACTTCTGAAAGCGTCCAACATTTTGTGTGGGTCGTCTTAAATTTCCCAAGAAAATTAAATCTCGTATGAGGACTGAGTTTCTCCTGGCACCTTTTCCACGGCATTTGTCCTGCACTCGATTTTGCATTTGCAGGCAAGGAGGTACGGAAAGCCATGGCTGGTAGTGCCTAGTCTCACCACCACAAGACCGAGAAGTTCAATTCCAAAAGTGTGTGGTCTTTATACGCAGTGAGCAGGGAAGTGACTATTTGACGCATCTCGGATTTCTTCTTCTATGATGTGAAGCATAGCAAAACTCAGGAGTCGCAAGAACAATTAGCCTCAATGTCGTATCAAGGGCCTCAATTGTCGTAAGAGGTTGGAGTTACCCCGAAGAGATCACGCCTTGACTGCGAAGACGAATATCAAGATCGATTCAAAGCGCATATTTTTGGTCGCACAAGTATTATCGCTACAACTTTATTCCAAGGCGAGATTGCCGCACCTAGATCCTTTAATGTGGAGCGCGTAATAAAGCCGTGTCGCTTTTTGCATGTGCCAATATCATTCTGCGTGGTTGCGAGGTTCTCTCGCAGTACAGAAAACAGGGACTTTTAGATCTTCTGTCACAAAGACGCGTTTGTCTAGTAAACAAGAAGCATATCGGCTCTCATGACCTCAGAGCTCACCCGTATCTAGCCCTTAATAGTATCCGATGGACATAAATATCGTCGAAGCATGCCTGGGCGAAGGTCTAATGGTCAGAATAATTGTGTGACCCAACGATTTAACGTCGTCGGGCGTTCTATAGCGATTATATTACTACGAACAATAAACCGCTAATTTTAGTAACCGCCGTAAGGAGATTTTCCAACTTTTCTGCTTAAATGTGATAGCACTCGTTTATTAAACAGTGTAGTGTACATAAAAAAGATGACGTAAAACGTTTCTCCGTAGAATAGGTATTTGAAAAGGGATTATTGCACTGTTCAGCTTAATATAATCATGTATGTTTCGTTCGGCTTAAAACACAAAGAGTGGCGACTAGTGCAAAATTTTTAGCTCCTCCATCATGCTACTTTTTGCCTCTATAGAGAAGAAGGAATCATTTAGTTATCTTTGCTCTCGTGCCAATTGCCATTGTCTCTTGACACTTGTGTCTTACTCTTTATCAAGTCGAGGTTGATATGAGTTTCTGTTTATAACATCCAAGTCTTCCTTTCATATTGGGTATACTTAGGCTCTCTTAATAAGGCATAACGTACGCTCTCATTCAAATATAGACAAAAATGCATCTGTATCTTCGAGAAGGGTTTTTATTCGAAAAAAAAAACATCTTTGAAGTATTTCCGGACTCTAAATCCTCCCAAAAATGAAATCTCGTAATTTTAAAGCTAAGTAGCTTCGCACCTGTCGTGACATTGACCGGCCGAGCTGTCAATAATCTTTATGAATAAGTCACTTTGTCAAGCACAGTCTCGCTCGACACCTCTTTAAATTAGGTCGCATCTTTGATAGTTTTATACCCTTAGGATTACAGCGTAATTCACCTTTAGAGCCATCTAACCTACTGCGTTGTGCAGACCTGCGCAAGTTGCTTGCGAAGCTTTGCTTCCGGCTTTTGAAGGTGCATTTTTATCTACTTATTGAACGGTGCTACTCACTGAATCTCGCAGACCTATGCTAATTGCAGCTCGGTGCGCCATATTATCCCTCTGTGAATTCATTTAGCGCGGATTTAAGAAATACTTTCGTTAGCGTCTTCGCCAACCGCTTCTTTCAAGCTAACGTGCTAAACGCCGAACAATGTAGAGCCGTTGTCATGTCTGAATTGTGGTGTCAAGGTTACTTATGATAGCTCCATTTTTTAATTTAGGCGTGTACCTGCACATATTCTTTTTAAAGAAATCACGAGCACAACAGAAGAGGGATATGACTCATCAAACCCCTGCAGCGTGAAATTAAGTAGCTGAAGCTTGTAGCCTTGTTCCAACAACCGATTTAGGGCTCATAATTATCTAGCCACGGCATTTACAAATCAAGCGCACACCTGTCTATACTAGGAAAAAGAAATCAGTTTGTGCAGTCAAAGATTTGTTTCACGACCAGGATAATTTCGTCTTTTGGGACGTCTAAATTATTCCATCGGCTGGTTGAAACAAAATTGATTTGTTCGCGTTGTTCTTTCATAGGTCACTATTAATATGTATTGGCTGACCTCAATTGGTTGCCAACGCGCAAAGTCCCTCGACGCGCCATAGTCCCCCATAAATCGGATTCATTTTTCATAGCGTCGTACACCTGCGTGTACAGCCAGCAGTAAACCACATCTAGTTTTCCTGACTAAGGGCGCGGCTGCTGCTAGTGAACCCCTCAAAGAGCATGGATCACTTCGTCGTCCTACTTCACAACACGCATAGGTCACCTGCTCATGCTTGCCAAAGCCAAAACAGCGGGTGTTGCTTCATTTTGCTGCGCTTACTTTATGAGACTGGACCCGAGTCAGCGGGCTTAAGGACAACATCACACGGATCCTATAGGTCGAGGAGCTGCCTATTTCCGACGTTTGGGGGGGGGAGGCGAATCTGTTTTTGACTTTATTCCCAAAGTCGACTCAAATCACCTTCTCCATCGCTGCTACCTTCGCTTTATTGCGTTGAGTGCGAGGCAGACCCACCCGTATACCGTCTATTCATCATGACTTTCTCGAGAGGGATGCTCCAGCAAATTAGGCCGCAAACACCCAAAAATTATCAGCATATATATATGACAGTCACGCCTGCTTTGCTCGCAAATTAAACAACGTGAAAGCTAGCGATACTTAACGTTCGCCACAAGAAACGTTGCTTTCGATTGCATTTTCACTTGTATCTAAGCAACTCAGCTGGAGTGCGAGTAAGTAGCCTTCAGCTCGACCTTTCAGGTAAGAGAGAGCGATTTTTACGCGCACGTGATCATCTGCGATCTGACCATCTTTACTTCATGGTCCAGAAAAGAATTAAGTGAAGCTCTAAAGCTCCTAAACTTGGGCCTCGCAGTAGGCGCCACCACCGGAGCTAGCGAAGCCTGTGCTACCAGGACCCTAAAGCATAGGCTTTGCTCGTACATCTCGAATGCCGCAACGCATTCCAGCTGCTTAGCAGCAGTTCGATCTACAAAGGCATCCGTTTTCTTAGGCCGAAAAAAGTTAGCAAGTCTTTCGAGCAGCGCGCAATGGATGCGCTAAGGTGGTTTGTAATCACTTCAAAATATCACCAGGTGAAACAATACATTGCACGGAGGAGGCGTGTTGGAAGCTTTACTATCTTTCGATAAACGACCATTTGTTAACCACCGGTCTTAAGAGTTCAGCGACAAATCAATACACAGTTTATCCTACGTTTATGTCCTACTTACACTTATGCACACCGGCACAATCACCGAAAGGTGAGCTTTTTCCACAAAAGCTCGGCTTTAAGTTTTGGCCCAGCGGTCAACACAAAAGCTTGACTTTCCGTTGTAAAAATGGCTCAGTTGTTATCCTAGCAAAGGTGGTGTATGTATTGAAGTGGACGAAGCAAAGTATTAGCTACCAAAAGAAATGCCAGCAGTCGCCACTTCCCCGCCACTTAAGTTACAGCCTTAAAAAACGTAAAACTTCCTTGTCAAAACATGACTTGAGCAGCGTGTCGCCATTAACGATCTTCGTCGTCGCGACAATTATGTCGTACATGCCTGCGTTTACGATAAAACAAAAGAGAGCCAAATTAGCAACAAAAAATTGCATTGCACCAACACAATTACTTACAGTCAGGCTGACGGGACAAATGACGCAGTGCGGCGATTTCCATAAAGGTTACACCCCCAAGATAGTACACGAGAAGTACCTTGCGTTCTTCGCTTCCAAAATTGTCTAGCTTTGGCACAGTAGCAGGAGCTGCGGGGTCGTCACCTGCGTTTTTATTTGTCGATTGCGAGACTTCACCCGAGGGCCCAGGTAGCTGACGCAGACCTTCCTGAACTGCACTCCAGCCACGAGGCTTGATTGCGCTCTCCACAATACGCACAGAAAGCGGAGCGTAACCAGCGGCGTGACTTTTGCTGACATAGGCACAATCGCGAGGATTACGCGGATCCACATCCTCGTTAAGCAAGCGAAATGATTTGCGGGCAAGACCAAAGCCACTGACTTCATTCCACATAGTATCACGCCGACTAAGCAAACCAGCCTTTTCCAGATTGCTTAGTGCCAACATCATTTCGAAGCCGTACGTTTGTAAAAGTTCGCGACTAAGATGCGCATAATTTTTCGTCTTGATGCCCCCAGCAGCCACAGATTGCAGGCAGAATTGACGTAGCACACCAAGCAGAGGCTCTTGATCCCCAATACGCTCTTCAAGCTGCTCGAAAATCGTTTCGCCTATAAGGACCATGTTCTCTGCATCCTTGAGATCACAAAATCGCTTTGAGTCCGTCGTCTTTTTTATAAGCTCGGCCAAATTGATGTGTTGCTGAAGCGACTGGTAGTTTTGCTTTAAACCCGGAATACGCTTTACAAACTCGCGAATTTCGCTGATGGACGCGTCGCGGTTCTTCCGAAACTCGTCGTAACGCTCGCGAATCTCGCGCGCTTGTTGCTGCAGGTTCATGCCAAGACGCTCAACGTGGTAATCCCTCACTTCAGCATACAATTTGTCATTTGAATTTAGCGGCACCGAGACTTGAGCAGGACGGTTGGCGTTGTTGTTTGGAGTGGCGCCATCGTCATCGGCAATCAGCTCGGCGTCAACAGTGATGAAGCCATGTGTAATGCCCAGGATTTCATCCAATAGTCCTTCGTATGTCATGGGGGAGCACATGGGCGTGACAAGGTCTACATTACGGTCAATGAGCACGACCGTGTCGATTTCAGGGTCTAGCACGGCGATAGGACTGCCAGACACCTCTTGCTCCCGACGGAAGTGCGCCATCATCTGGAAAATGACTTTGGCCATTGTCCCTTTATACTTGACATGCGGAATCATACCAAAAACAGTCTGCAACTTGATGAGTGAAGCTGCAATAGTGTGAAGATTTGTCTTGTCACCGTCCACGTAAAACTCTTTAAAGCACGCGTCCAGCTCGAGTGTAAGCACATCGTCGTCAAACGGAATGAGATCAAGCTTGTACTCGCCAACGCTAAGGCTACCAAACACGCCTTCTTTCTTTAGCACTTCGTCGCAGACGAGTGTGCGACGGCTGACGTAATACAAATAAAAGCGCTTTTTGGAACTGGAGGACTTGTCAGGCCCCAGGTCGCGGACATACTTGGCCACGTAGCGCGCGGACCGAGCCGATGGTCGCACAAGGAATAGCACACACTCACAGCTCGTCTTGACTGTCTTGCCAAATGCATGAAAATCCTTGACGCCGTGATTTTTTAACACCGCCGTACCGTCCACGAGCACATGGTTGAGCGGGCCGTTGAGATCCGGATCCAATACAAAGCAAATGTCCTTGCCAATTGAGTCCAGAATTGAAAAGAGTTCGCGTCGGGAATCTTCACGCAGGACCGCCAGGTTCAGCACCCCGTTTTCCAGCGTACACGCCTTGGACATGGTATCTCTTCGCAAACAAATACAAATTCACATTTTTATTGACTATTTTACGACCAATTTTAGACTTATCTCAACATTTCATTCATAATGAATAAACCCATGATATCGACAGGTGCGGCCTTAAGAGCTGCTCGCTTACAAGCTTGGCAACGTACACTCCGGCAAACGCGTGCTTCTTCTAATGCTATCGATGCCAACGCTGTGTTGACACGCGAGTTCATTTACGCGTCGCTGTATGCTAAAGAAGAAGGGTACTTTACAACACCACATCGAGAGGTGCTGCATGCACCGACGCAAGGCATCGACTTTGGCAACTTATGGGGCGCAGGAGAGTACCGCAACGTCGTAGCAAAGCTGTACGAGAAGAGCCCTGAAGCTTGGCTGACACCCGTAGAAATATTTGCGCCATACTACTCACAGGCATTGGCGCGCTATATGCTCAACTCGCCTTTCTTCCGCCAGGACCTCGAAATAATCGAAATTGGCGGCGGCTCCGGGTCGAATGCGCTGCACATTCTAAACTATCTGAAAGAGCATGTACCGGAAGTATACCACAAAACCCAGTACACACTTATTGAGATTAGCCCCGTAATGGCCGAGCGTCAGCGCAAGCGCTTGACTAGCGTGCATCCACAACATTGCACAGTCATTAACCAAGACATCTTGACCTTCGCAGACACACATGCGCCCATCACTTCTCAGTGCTTCTTCCTGGCGTTTGAGGTGCTAGACAATTTGCCCCACGATAAAATCTTGCTACGAGATGGCAAATGGTACGAGACCGTCGTTAAAATGCAAAACGGAGCGGACGGTCTGGTACTGGAGGAGGCCACAAGGCCGATCAAAGACATGCTTATTCGCCAGACCCTTCGCTACTTTGGCTGTGATCTACCGCTGCGCGTTTCGTACAATAACAACTCTGGTCTAGCACGGCGTGTGCGGCATTTGCTGGGCAAACAAGACCCAGTCCTGACTTCGTCTTTCATTCCGACGGGTGCCATGCAACTACTGAATACGCTCCGCACAGCGTTTCCAAAGCACCATCTCATTGCTGCCGACTTCGACTCGCTCCCAGCTCCAAACCTTGATAAAAATTCTCCAATTAGAGCTATCAACCACCCGCTAAGCACCACAGCGACATCTGCTGGAACGCTCTCCGCCGGAAATGCACCGCTCGTGGCGTCGAAGGTCACAGGTATGAAGAAAAAATGTATAGTCCCAATACTGACTTTTGTCGAGACTAAGAAGTCATTGATCCTTTCGTGCCTTCAGGTGTGACTCACGACCACGACACGTACCTGGTGCAAGGCGGAATCGCAGATGTGTTCTTTCCTACTGATTTTAGTAGGTTCAAGAAAGCGTATTGCTCTGCTCTTCAGCGCCAATCCGATGAGGTACAGGGCTTCATTTAAGTCCATTTCAATGATTGACTCATCTTGCTTGCCAATTGTGTAGGTTTCAATCGTAAAGTCATCCGACTTTTTAAAGGAATTTGCTGACGTGGACAAGACCAAGACGATAACTCGGTATATGGTCGCTTACTTGCCGATTGCATGAGGGTCATTTCTAAACGAAGCTGCTTCTCTGTGATAACCAGGTACAATCCGCTGCTGGAGGACTACTCCAACACGAGCTTTATTTTGTCTTAGCACTTCTCATCGCTTTCAAAAATAAACTTGTAAATGTTTCGTGGCACGAAAATTGCAACTCTTTTTGCAATAAAAGTGTGCATTAGCGTTTTGCTCGCGGTCGCAAGAGCTTCGAGTACAAATCCGGCCCAATTTTTCTTTGCTTTAAAGCATCTTGGGCTTGCTGATTACACCTAAAGCACATCACGTACGTCGACGAAGGAATGTCATTTGTTGCGTTTCCTAGCCTCTTCACCTCTTCCGGCAAATGCCCCTGCATCACACGTACACTGTAAATATCGCTGCCAAATCGAACAAGCACGAGGTGTAGGCGCATCCTACCTCGCAGTACGATGTGACACAAAAGCGACAAGAAAACTGGGCAATGATACCGCAATCCTGGCAGCGATGACGCGGACACACCCAAGTCTTTCCTTCTGGCACTTTGTAGCCCAAGCATTCTATAAATGCACATAAGCACAGAAAACCGAGCGATATAAGAGCTTGAAACCAGTATAAAAACAAACACGCGTCGTCTTGCCTTCATGGTACACCTTTGGACATCGCGCAAAAATACTATTCATGCCTTTCCAATCACACTCGATCACATCGCCACCGTCCTTGCAGCAGAAACACACGTCTTCCGATTCCTCACAATGGTCCTTCATTTCACGCTTTAGTAAGAATCTAAAATACGCTGCTACATAGTCGATCGGCTCCATTTCAAATGCTGTGCTGGCTAACTCAGGCAGATCGAACTCATCTTCATCTGCTGTGATGCTACCATCAATTTCATTGCGTCGCTTTCGCTTGTTGATTTTTAAAGACGCCTTAGCAGGCTCAGAAGAAGTAGCTTTACCACTAACTATTATTTGCTTGGTTGACGGAGTAATTATCGAACAATTTGGACACAACCAGTTTTTGGTACGCCACACCTTATGTGACTGCGCTCTACCAATCAATTTGTCGATACAGGGCAGGCAGTACACTCGCGTGCAGAGATTATGAGTACATGCTTTCACAGACTTTGCCGGCAAATTTTCCGTTGATTGGCCACATAACCCACAATAATTGTCGGAATTGCCCTTTGTCGCCCCCGGTGGCAACGCCAAGCGCTTTTGAAGCACATGCTGCAAACACACCTTGCAAATATGCACCACTTCACCCTTTCCGTCCTAATTCATTTCCGCACACCAGCAAATTCTCAAGGTTACAGCTATCAGGTATACTAGCTTCAAGCAATGCACACAAACCTTCAGCACAAACGGATGTTTCGGATAATTTGGACCCTCACTCTTCTTCTGCGTGCGACACAAGACGCAGATCATTTTGCTCGCGGGTATGGCAGCCTTAATCTCGGGCTTCGCCTTTATTTGAATCTGTATTGGCTTTCTATTTTGCGTCTCGGACTTGTCAAAATCCTTTCGTTCCCGGCGCTTCTTCGCCTTGCTGGACGCCACTTGCAGCCGAACACCTTCCTCTTTCCTCCGCTGTTTAAGCTCCTGTGTAATTTCCATTTCCATCAACACCGATCTTTGTAGCAGTGCATACCGCTGCATGCGCGTAAACGCCTCAAAAGTGCTTGCAAAGAGATCGTACTCGAAATCAGAGCGGAAGTGGAAGCAATAACAAAGTCGTTCAGGCGGACAGTCATCTTTCATGCTCTCAATCTTATACACCGAAAGTTTGTCTGCTGTAGCAATTTCATTGGAGGATGATACAGCTGCCGCCAGGGACGTGGTGACCTCGTGACTGGCCGCGGCCGTAATCACGTGCGTCATTTGAACAGTTTGAGGAACGCCCACGTAGCTAGCCAGAGGCGCAGTTCCCACTGTACGTCGTTTGGAAGACACAAAGGTCGCTGTAGCTCCCCATAGTACCGATCGCTCCTCACGCTGTAACGTCACTGTGGCCAAGCGTGCCACCTGCTGCAGCTTGTGCGTCACGGCGTCGGCCACCACGATTTTCTGCTGGCTCCATTGGGTCAGGAAAGTTTCACGCGCAGATACTGTTCGCGGTGGGAGCATTAGCTCAGCATCCGGTGCCACGACGTGAAAGCCCGTGGCGCTCTCCGCCTCCACAAGCTGCAGCAGCACACCCCGGAACGCCATTGAGTCAAACAAACACTAGGACAAAAAGACGTCATTGTAAAGAGGGAGGATAGCGACTTAGCACCACGAAAAGACGCGTTCGCGAGATCTTCACTAGTAGTTAGTCGCATGCACTAGAAGGGCTCAGAAACAAACGCCACACCTTAAGAATAGACTTAACGTTGATCTGGATATGACGAATAAAATCACTCGCAAGCTAATGGCTGAAGAAGATGTATTTGCGGAGGAGCAGCAGGCCCGACAGGACGAGCTCGACGCGCTGGTCAACAGTCTTGCGCTGCCATCGAATCTGCAGGCATTGCAGACATTTTTGGCTGGGGATGCCACTCAGAAAGATAAGATCGAGCAGCTCGTAAACTTTCTGGCCGACGGCCCGGCGATAGAACCGCACGACGAGCCAATGCCACACACGGACATTTTTGCCGACGAGCAGGAAAAGAAACAAAAGAAACTGGACGAGCTTGTAAATTCGCTGTCTGAAGGTAGCACACTTTCATCTCCAGCCACTTCGACGACCACATCCTTTCTTGCCACAGATTCTAGCAATGTAAACGTCGGCAACACGCAGAGCTCGCTTTTGACTGTCTTCGGGGTGCTGTCTTATTGCTCGTGGCCGTGGTTCTTGCTGTCATGGCCAAGCATTCACGCTCGAAGCATGAAAAAGCGGATGAGCACAAGGACTTTAGTTACAGTATCATGTACGAGTGAGGTGTTACCACGTTTTGCGTCATGCCCTCTTAATACATTCAAGGCGAGCTGCTTTCGTATAAATTTTCCATGTCGTACCTTAAGAGCAACAAAGTTGATATCTGCAATTTTACCAGCAGCTACGAGAGTGAATGATGCAAAAGTCCTGCCGCAGAGTACACATATCTAGGTTTCAGCAGGTACTTAATTTCAGGCGTCTCATCATTATCAATGCTCTCTTACGCGCTTCATTGCCAAGGTATTCTCTAACAAACTACGATGAATATTGCAACTGCAGCAAAAATTACTAAATAATATATCGGCTTAACCGTGACAGTAAATTAATTGGTCGACTAGACTACCTTATTACAGGACGAAAACATATTGAATAAAGTAGTCTATGGCTATTATAGGACAAAAACATATTACATAAAGTAGTCTATGGCTGATTTCTATTAAGAACCATCGAATCTCATGTCTTCCTGCACGCTCCGTCTAAGCAAGGTATTGGATGACCCCGCCACACCTGATGGCCCTCATAGTCGATTAAACGCCCATGCAAATTGGTTGTCTATTTAAATCATTACAAAGACTAAAGAATGAAACTATCAGCCTTCCCTACTTGCAGTTTGCGCAAGTCAAAACCTTGCTGCGTTTACAGCAGAGTCCTGCAACGATTTTTGCGTTGGTGTCCATATTTACCCACGCTACGCACGGGCAAGCTTCGACCACCCATGCCCATTCACGTTCATTTCGCGACCACTCATGCCCATCCATTCCCACGACCACCTGGCTGTACCCACACATACCCAGCCGCCAGCACGCAAACAAGTGTGATTGAATGTACCCTTTATAAATTAATTGCCACGACAAATGTCGTGATTTGAGCGCAAGAATAGCAGGTCATTGACAATACGCGGCTTGAGCCTGTTGCGCTTCTTGGTGAGCGTATTGCCCGCATCCGAGAAGTTGTTTTCGGATATGGCGCTGGAAGCCAGAATGCACAGGATGGAGCGCGCGACGTATGCCATGATGGGGAACCGCGTCACCCCGAATTGCTTCCACCAGACCAGGACCTGTAACTCGTCGTCCACTTTAAAGTCCTGCTCTTCGACTTCGGTGACCTTGTGCTGCAAATACTGCGCGTACTCGGTATCGATGCGGCTGTCGTAGTTGCTGGTGTCGTTGAGCAACTCGAGATTGTCGTCGGATTCGTCACCGTCCATGTCGTACATCGAGTGGCTGTGCATGACGACGCGCGCCTTCTTGAGCGGAAATTCCACTTCCGGCTCGTCGTCGTCAATCGGCATGCCGAACTAGGCCACGTCTTTCTTGATCTTCTTCTTAACCGACTCGATCCAGCATGACTTGACGCCCAACCGCACCAGACGGCGCTTGACCATGGGATTTAGCAGCGCCGCCTTGACGTGAATGCCCAAGACGACAAACTTTTCCAGCAGGATGGGCTTCAGGATACGCTTGAAGGTGGCGAGCGAGGTGCTGTCCGCCGGCTGGATGACCGCGCCCGACGTCACTCATGACTGGGTGCAGGTACTCGAGCAGTCGATGACGGATGTACACAACCTTGTGCAGCGTCGGCTGCTTAAACCGCTCCAGTGATAGCGTCGCCCACTGGAACACGTCGAGGAACCCGACGAACTCCTGCAGCAGCGTCAGCGAGATGTTGTTCACTTTGGCCAACTGGTCCTTCTGCTTGAGCAGATCGACGACCTCGTCGAACATATCATTGGTGCTGCTCAAGCAGCGGAGCAGCAAGTTTCAGCGGGTCGCATTTTCCTGCTTGAGCGTCTGGGTGAGCCGAGACTGCAAGTTGGACCACTTAAGGAGTTCGACGAGTTTTTTAACTTGGTCAATCAACTTGAACAGCGCATCCAAGCGCGGAGTGCCTTTTCACCGGTAGAACGGCGGGCCCTTGACTCCGTTGGTCGTCTTAGTCGTCTTGTTCACGACAGTCGTCAGAATGGTGGCTATTTTGTGGTCGATGAAGGCGAACCACGTAAACTCGGACGGAATGATCCGCAGCAGTTCGACCCACTGTCCGAGACCACGATGACCTGGTCGTAGACATCCGGCGAGATGTCGAACACTTCCACGCCGTCCTTGAACGCTGTCTTATCCACTAAGGCGGTGTGGCTCGCGTCGTAGATCGATTTGACGTGCAGCGTGCGGGCGTGCAGCGCGAACTCATCGTCGTGTAGTGCACCGTGATGGACATGTACGACGTCTTCTTGACTGAGTCCGTCCACAGATCGAGAGTGCACGCGACGCCGAAGCCCGACGTCAAATGCTTCTCCGGCACGACCGACAACGCCGCGCGACCGCGTTCGGCGCGCGACTCATTGCGCCGCACCGTGATGGGGTTTGGTAGCAGACCGTTGACCTTGATGCGACCGGTAGACGTCGCCCTGATATCGAGAGCGGTCTGAATCAGATCCTTTATGCCCTTGCCGGTGATCGCCTCGAACGCACGCATGTCGGTTGCGCAGAAGTCGGCTGCGGTTGTCGTCATTTTCGACTTTTGTGCTGGCGAGGCCTTCTCGACCTTGAAGTACGGTCTCTTCGATGTCGATTTGGGCTTGCGCTTGTGCCTGGATATGGTGCTGGTGCCGGTGGTCTCTTTGAAGACGAACGTCTTGCTGCACGCCTTGCAGGCCGCAAACCCCGTCTTGAGGCACGATACGAAGTTGTGAACAATGCCGAAATCATGCCAGATGGCCGACTTCCCACCCTTGTTGTCACGGATTTCAAATTTCTTCACATCCTTGATAAGCGACCTAAGAAAAGGCCCCTCGGAGTTATTGTAGTGTAAGTGACAACAACGACAGATACGATTGAAATCGCCTTACAAAAGACTTACAGCCACAAATAGGCTCGCTTCTCCATTATTTCTTACCGTATATGTGGTATTCGTAGACTTGCTTCCTCTGGACCCATTGAAGTGTACTTTTTAATCAAAGCAACATCCGCTGCTATGGCTGGAACTAGCAGTAAAATATCATACGTGTCGGTCCCAAGATGGGTCGACGATATGTAATTTTGTCTCGCTTACGGGATCTGAGACATCGCCGGCAGAACCTTCGCACTAAAAGGATATCAGAAAGAATCGGTCACACTTCTGGAGAAGGTCTAGGTCCAAAGGATGAATGTTTGAGTATGCGCAACTGAATGTAACCCCTTGGAGCTTGACACCTCTTGAACAAAGAAGCTATCAGTGATTAACTGCTGATTGTACAGCAAGCGTTGAATAATTACCGAGACCTAATACATCTCTTGTAGATCCAAATGTGTAGCTCAACTAAGTGTTGGTTAATTGATAGAGCTTCTGTGAATATATATCCCGCAATCACTATATAGCGTAGTAATATACCAATATGCATTAAGCAGTGGCCATTCGATAATGTCCGGTTTTTTAATAGCTCTTTAGCGATTGCTGCCTTCCTATTGATGCTTGAAACATCACATGACATACCAATACGGCTTTTAGCTCGGGTACCATGTCTCCGCTCTTTACACCGTTTAAGTAACATGGTTGTCCACAAAGAAAGTTTACGCAATCTAGCAACCTGAAATTTAGAGCTTCCCGTGCCTCGCGCATTGGCTGAGGCCGGGAGCCTTAAATCATAGCATTCATGGCAACTTGCGTAGCCTCCCGAGTGGCCACATGGGAACGAGCTTGGGATTTGTCCGCATGTTGAGAATCAATATATTTTCAGCTGTAATACTTATGCGTCTCATCGATGTTTTGGCGATGAGATTTCACTCAGCGTTTCATCAAAGAGCATAAATGGAGTGCGTGGTGTGTGCACAATCGCTCGCGAGCAGTGTACGATACACGAACTCGCGAGCGTGTGGCTTGGGTGAGCACGACCTGATCTAGGTACCGCCCAAGGAAGCTTGGTCTACTGCAGGCTCACAGGCTGGGCTTGGACTTCGTCGAGTAGAGCTCTTATCAATTAACTCTCAGCTGCTGAGGCTGTTAAAACGTGATCAACCATGCGACTTAGATCTTGTTCAATTGAAACAGATATTTACCGACGCGCGTGACGCGAGTGTACATTATGACCAGTCGAAGCATTATCTGACGACATAGCGTGCTTACTTTTGGATGCCATAATTTTGGCTCATGTGTTAAGCATGTTGTCTTTTTCAGACTCCAGTATAAGACCAGATACGGAGGAAAAGGTTGTCGGTTGGCCTAGGGTTTGTGTATTGAATCATTCTATGCACTTCAATTTGTTTGTCGTGCAAGCTTCTAAAAGGTTCGAGTCACAGTGGCGTTGTCCGATAGGCAGAAAGCTTTAAAGGGAAGTTTTAGATTGTATATACTTACTGAATTTAAAGTCTTAATGGCGAGAGTGTAGCCAGGTAGTAAAAATATAGTATGCTTTATGGTATTAATTCTTGATTTTTCTCTGCGGATGGCGAGATGGCAAGCGGGTAAATAGATATTCTGGCAGTAAAATCTCGCAAAGAAACTAAAGATAGCCATCTCCACGACAATAGCAGATATACAATCGGTGGATGGCATATTAAGAAGATACTCGGGATGCTTAGCTTCAGGTGCGTAACAAACAATCGTGACAATGAAAGGGGTAGCTGACAGCTTTACCAAATGCTGTATAGCAGTAGGCGCATTCCAAATGGCAAATTATTAGGAATTCTAAGCTTTGAAGATTTTAGAAAGTACTTGGCTTATGACTACTATAAAGTAAAATAAATGCATTTACTACTTAGAGCGTGGATCAGCGCCATATTTAGCGTATGTTGCGTTTTGACACAAGGATTCTGAAGCTTGAGATATATCTTTTGTTGAGAGAACACTCAAAAGAAGTTAAACGTACCTGTAAAAGAATTTAGCACGAGATTGAGTTCGCAACAGACACAAAGTATTGCGTCACTAGGAATTAGCTACTTTACACGTAAGCAATGTGAGCTTATTGATGCTCGCTTTCCCAATAATTGATTGACATGGTGCGGAGTACAAAGTTTGACGACCGCTGTCCTCAAAACCAAATGGATAGATTCACGCTTACAACATTCTTTGCTGTGCAATAGTAACACTCTAGACGCCGCTTTCAAGGAAGAACGTGATGCTTAGCAGTTAGCCCGGGTGCACCTACAAGTTTGATAAGTACTTACTACCTTAGTCAATGAGGGAGTCTTTACGATGGTCGGTACGCCTAGCAGTATGCCCTGGAAGTAGACAGTGATGACACAAGCACTAAAAGACACCCAAGCGACGTTTGAACGTCTGATTACATAATTGTATACCAGTTTTTGCTCAGGCATACTTTTACGAACATTTTGTCAGCAACCATTTAAAGCTGCTCAGTCGATTTTGAAGACTGAGTTTGGACCACAGGAGACAAGGTTTTATAGTAATGAGAAGTAACATCATTATCATCTTATTTGACAATTGTGTCTTTGCAGCAAAAGAAGTTGAAGTCACCCGTTGCTTTGAAATGGGTCATGAGGTTCGTGTGGTTATCGAGACAATTTATGACATTGCTCTTGACGTACGTCAAATTTGCGTAGGTACTCGAATCTAGTGTTAGCTGCGCAGGTCTTATAAAGGTTTTGTTACATTAATTAGAGAGTTAAGTGACGCAGGGAAAGCTTGTCTTTACTAGAATAAAATAAGGTCTCTAGAGAGCTTTAATTTTGACGCCTTGACTCATAGTATTGGTCGCGAATTACAGAGGCTCACAAAGTACAGTCATAAGTAAGTCATCTCAATCTGTCCAAGTTACTGAAATCTGCCAAATAAACTTCTTTTTTATGACAAAAACCTACCTGCTATAGAATTTGCGAAATTCTTCAAGTGCATTTTCTGGGTCATAAGCCTTTCATTAACGACTCAGACCACGTATTCTAAGGAATGGAAATGTAATTGTGGCACATGTCCCAACGAATTCCGAAATACTCACCCTTATTTGCGAGATAAAGATGCTGCAGTAAAGCCAAACAGTGCAAGTTTAATGTGCTTGCTGATGCGCTCTAGCGTTGATAACGAATACGAGTTGATTTCATTAGTGTCAAAGTTTGACCAAACAAAATCAAATATTGACCAGCGCTAAGCCATTATTGGAATCTTGTTTGCTATACAACTGCGGTTGTCGTATAGCTACGAGTAAAAAACCTTCGTAGGGTGAGTCCGAAAGATCAATATCTAGCGTTGTTATCAGCGACAAATCACTAAAATATCGTATATGATCGCTCAAGTCGAGTAAATCTTTTCGTGATTTCAACTTCTCGCATCCAAAACGTTTAGGCCAAGAAAGTAAACACTTGTGAGATCTGACAAGAAAAAAACTAGCTCCCATGCCAATCTTTCTACAGAGTTTGTTGATGCCAATAAAGCTCACGTAAGCAATGCAATCATCCAGACCAAATCGAGAAAACCGTAATGTGTTCATGACCTCGACATTCGGACACGATTACGCCGGGTTAACACCCACAGTTTAGAGACTAACGATGTTATGAATAGACTTGATCTTTTGAACAATCGTATTAATTGTAGACCCGCGGTATACCGCTGAGTTCGAACAAAATGTGTTCAATTTTTTAGATATCCTCCTAAAAAATTATCTCCAAACTAATAATCGGACAGGAGTGTTAATGGACTAAAAAGCCACATTTAGGGTTCAAGCTGTCAATGATTGTGCTTTTAATTGAAAATTCGCTTCACAGGCCAACATGCTTTACACTTAGATTCATAAATAAGTCATGACGCTTGAAAGTACCTTTAGCTCTTGAAAGCGTATTCACTACCAAGATGGGTGGGGAGAAACACAGCGATCTCTCAATCTCCGATGAGAGGCCAATTTTTTTACGAGAACTGGCTTTAGATTTTGTGAGAATCCATTAAATTGTCAACAATCTGGCAAAATATACGATTGAAATTGTCTTCGATGTACACAAACACTTCGACAAACATATTTATAGAGGGTTCTTGACGCAGTGAGCTTGGTAATGACGAGCAAGAAGGGACATTGGTTTATCGAGCTTTAAATGGTCCTGTAATGAGGTGGTTCTGCGTTCATCAATAACCTTCGAAAATGCCTTACTCTCTCATTTTCATCCCCAAAGCTTCTGGGTATTGAGGAGCCCTTACGTATTCATTAATTACTACTCCCATGCTCGACCTTGTTCATGAGGTAAGTGTGATTTAGTGTAGGGCGAATGATAGTGCGCATAGCCATCGGCATATTGGCCACCAAGCTATTTTCATAAGGCTGAGCTTATCGGATACAGCAGGTCGTGCAAAGGAAGGCAACACTTGACGCAGCTCAGATACCTCGCGCTAAGGTGAATTGCGGGTAGTGCGGCCAGGTGGCTGGCTACTCTGACATGATGACTCGTTTGATCTTCAGGATCCGAAGGTCGCCAAGGTCACATGAATAAAGCCGCAGTTTCGCCGCGAAGGCCGACTCCAAGAATTGGTCACGCAGAAAATACTACTCCACATGAATAAGGCTCTAATCTGCCGTGAAAGTAGCCTTTATGACTCGCTTTGACTGTCAAGCTAAGCTCCACTTCCATGAGAAGCTCATACCGAAGAGTGAAAGATTTCACAGGCGATATTAGCTTTTTGTGAAGAGGCGCGGAAACTCTCAGAGCGCTCGAGACCGCTTCACCGACTCTAACACAATTGCTTCCAGGTCTTTGCGATCCGGGACCAGCAGCATTCGATGCTTTGAAAGTATATTGCAATCTATTGGCTGCTCGCTGGGTGGGGTAGCTTTGGCGCCAAACTCGCGCTCGTGCCTTGTTTTAAAAGCGCTTGGCTTGGAAAATTGCTAAAGCCGTAACACTATCCAAATGTTGTATATTATTTACCAGGTGAACAAACTATACTTTCGCGTACTTTTTTGTCCATAGTGCTTGACTTTCGGACCGAAGCACCTCGAAGTTTGACCTATCCCAAGAAATTTGATTTAATTAAAGTGTGATGTATGTAGCCCGATTGTAAGCCATCTTTATCTAGGCTTCTTGCGACGCCGAGTAATACTCGTGAGCGGAATTTGATGAGTTGCTAGCACGCACATAGTCATCGTAAAGTCACACTGGAAAACGGTTTTCAGTACAGCTTTTAAGATGTGCATAGTAGATGAGTATACTGCTTGGCATCGTTAATTATATTAGCCGAGTAGTACATAAGGCTCATGTTCTTATCCGAATCATTGTTTAGAGAGTCTGTAAATTTATCTTAGAGCGGCAACTGCGTTTGACGGTGGGCTAGTCGCGCAGTTCATTAGCCAGCAGCGTTAGTTTTTCGTGCCTTTAGGACACTCTGAAGAGGTACTGTGGGTTCTCGTCTTTTTCCTACCATCTATTTCTCGCCTACAGCGTCGGTGACAACACCGACGAGGATATCCCAGGTTGGACTTCGTGGACTTCTCTGTTTTGCGGATGAGGCTTAACCCATGGTCGTCGAAACCTAACACTCAAGGGAATTCTAGTTGATTTGTTTGGTCATTATTGACCTTATTGGGCTAACGAATAAACGTCGGCGAAATGTTGGCGCCTCTGTAATGCATAAGTTACTGGGGGAGCTTTTTGCCGGTATCTCCTTACCCGTAATTACATTGATTCTACCGGATAAGATATGTCTCGAAAAAGGAGTAAAGTCTATGTTGCGATTGCGATAACAAATATACTCGAAGAATGATAGCATGTCTTCGTGATCGTCAACAGAAAACACATGGACGGACATTAAACTGTCTAATGAGGTTCAAATACCAGAACTTTTACTACAAATATATTAAGCTTAGAAATAAATTCACTGACCGTCCACGAGCGCCAGCAGCAATTTGCGGTACTCGCCACTCGTGTCGCCGACAATGCGATCTCTTAATTCCTTCCCATACAGCGTTTTGTAAGCAATCTTGATTTGTGGAAGCAACGCTTGGTATCGCACCACTGCTGCGCTGAGTCCGTACTCGTCCGTTCCAAGACCCTTCATAGTGCTTTCGAACAGTTCTGCTAAGAGCTCAAAAGGCTCAAACACTAGACGGACGTGAAAGAGCAGAGCACTCTGGGTGTGACCCTTGAACTCTCTTTTAATCGCCTTGATGATGCTCGTCTTTTTGTACTTTTGTGAGTAAAAATTGTCAATGTTGCGCAAGTGCTGAACAGGGCTTAAGACTACCACACGAATGAACGTTTCCTCGTCAGTACCCCACTTCCCTTCCCCGGCTTGGTATAGCACATCGGCGTCAGCAGCAGCCTTTTCAGACGTGTGCACAGCAGAGTCAAATGAAGGCAAGCCTCCCTTCACCGCACTCAAAATAGTCTTTTTAAGGCCACCACTAAGATCGGCACTTAAAACTTTCACCAAGTCGTCACCGTAGTTATCTTTGAACGTCTTTTTCAAAAGGGTAATATCGGCGTTGGAACGAGCCATCACGACCGGATAAATCCATTCCTCTTTCGTGCCCGCACCCTTTGTAGCCTTGCGCAAGATCTCGCTTTCCACGCACTCCAAAGGACTCGCAATCATTGTCAGTAGAACACCATAGTCGCTCGTGCTCTTCACCCAAGTCGTTAAGCTCTGTTTGTGCAGGATGCGGTAGCGCAACCAGATTAGGTAGCGCTGCTCCACACTTTTTGACAGCAATATTGATGCCAGCGCAGCCTCATCTGAAGCTGTACCTGTGCACACACGCTGAATCTCCTGCACAGTCGCATCAATGTCGGCAGAGAACGTCATCGACTCGACACCACTGCCTTTGTGTGCATAACTCGTGTACAGGCTACTCATCGCCGCAGTGCCGGTAGTCACAAGCGAATCCTTGTTGTCACTCGAGGCAGACGCTGTCCTTAGGCCATATTCATTCTCAGCCGAGTCTAGCACAGACATAAGCAGCTGACAGTACTTGCCACTTACGACGCTCTGTATGCGCGTACGCAGCTCCTGGCGGTACAAACGCGAGTACGCGGTGCTAATGTGTACAAGTAGGCGGTAATATCGTACAATCCACGCACTCAAAATGTACCTTTCCTTGCTAGCGCTCTTGAGCGTCATCTCGAGCAGCTCAGCAAGCAGTTCCATTGGCTCAACCACGGAGCGAACCAGGAACACCAATGCACGTTTGGCATCGCCAGAAAATTCAGCATCGATAGCACTCACCAGGTCTGTCTTGTACTTTGCCACGTACGCACTGTTGATATTGCGCACGTGTTCAGCGGGACTTAAAACCAAAGTGTTGATAAATGTCGCTTTGTCCGTGCGCATGTGGCCTTGGCCGGCTTTGCACAAAACACCTGCGTCCGCAATGGCTTTCGCACTCGTGTGAATTGACGCGCTGAAGTCGACCACTTCGCCGCGTATCGCGGTCAAAATGATCGTTTTCAAGTCGCCGCTTAGCTCACTTCTCAATACCTCAACCAAGTCGTCGCCAAACGCTTCCTTAAATGTCTTCTTCAGTAGCGATATCTCAGCGTTTGAACGAGCCATCACGACCGGATAAATCCATTCCTCTGTCGTACCCGCACCCTCCGTAGCCTTGCGCAAGATCTCGCTTTCCACGCACTCCAAAGGACTCGCAAGCATAGTCAGTAGAACACCATAGTCGCTCGTGCTCTTCACCCAAGTCGTTAAGCTCTGTTTGTGCAGGATGCGGTAGCGCAACCAGATCAGGTGGCGCTGCTCCACACTTTTCGACAACAACAGTGATGCCAACGCAGCCTCATCTGAAGCTGCACCTGTGCACACACGCTGAATCTCCTGCACAGCCGCATCAATGTCGGCAGAGAACGTCATCGACTCGACATCACTGCCCTTGTGTGCATAACGCGTGTACAGACGATCTATCGCCGCAGTGCCGGCAGTCACAAGTGAGCTTTTGTTGTCACTCGAGGCAGACGCTTTCATTGGGGCGATTGTCGTATCACTCGTGCACGCATCAGCACTGGACGACATGCCCTCCTTGTCCTCCAATGCAGCCGTGCTATCAGCAGCACCGCTTACAGTAATTGGACTGCCTGCAACATTGCTCGAACTGCTCGCAGAAGGACTTTGCGATGAAGATTTCGACGCAGACCCACCGAATTCTACCTCAGCTGCGTCCAGCACAGACATAAGCAGCTGACAGTACTTGCCACTTACGACGCTCTGTATGCGCGTACGCAGCTCCTGGCGGTACAAACGCGAGTACGCGGTGCTAATGTGTACAAGTAGGCGGTAATATCGTACAATCCACGCACTCAAAATGTACGTTTCCTTGCTAGCGCTCTTGAGCGTCATCTCGAGCAGCTCAGCAAGCAGTTCCATTGGCTCAACCACCGAGCGAACCAGGAACACCAATGCACGTTTGGCATCGCCAGAAAATTCAGCATCGATAGCACTCACCAGGTCTGTCTTGTACTTTGCCACGTACGCACTGTTGATATTGCGCACGTGTTCAGCGGGCTTAAAACCAAAGTGTTGATAATGTCGCTTTGTCCGTGCGCATGTGGCCTTGGCCGGCTTTGTACAAAACACCTGCGTCCGCAATGGCTTTTGCACTCGTGTGAATTGACGCGCTGAAGTCGACTACTTCGCCGCGCATCGCGGTCAAAATGATCGTTTTCAAGTCGCCGCTTAGCTCACTACTCAATACCTGAACCAGGTCGTCGCCAAACGCTTCCTTAAATGTCTTCTTCAGTAGCGATATCTCAGCGTTTGAACGAGCCATCACGACCGGATAAATCCATTCCTCTGTCGTACCCGCCCCCTTCGTAGCCTTGCGCAAGATCTCGCTTTCCACGCACTCCAAAGGACTCGCAAGCATAGTCAGTAGAACACCATAGTCGCTCGTGCTCTTCACCCAAGTCGTTAAGCTCTGTTTGTGCAGGATGCGGTAGCGCAACCAGATCAGGTGGCGCTGCTCCACACTTTTCGACAACAACAGTGATGCCAGCGCAGCCTCATCTGAAGCTGCACCTGTGCACACACGCTGAATCTCCTGCACAGCCGCATCAATGTCGGCAGAGAACGTCATCGACTCGACATCACTGCCCTTGTGTGCATAACGCGTGTACAGACGATCTATCGCCGCAGTGCCGGCAGTCACAAGTGAGCTTTTGTTGTCACTCGAGGCAGACGCTTTCATTGGGGCGATTGTCGTATCACTCGTGCACGCATCAGCACTGGACGACATGCCCTCCTTGTCCTCCAATGCAGCCGTGCTATCAGCAGCACCGCTTACAGTAATTGGACTGCCTGCAACATTGCTCGAACTGCTCGCAGAAGGACTTTGCGATGAAGATTTCGACGCAGACCCACCGAATTCTACCTCAGCTGCGTCCAGCACAGACATAAGCAGCTGACAGTACTTGCCACTTACGACGCTCTGTATGCGCGTACGCAGCTCCTGGCGGTACAAACGCGAGTACGCGGTGCTAATGTGTACAAGTAGGCGGTAATATCGTACAATCCACGCACTCAAAATGTACGTTTCCTTGCTAGCGCTCTTGAGCGTCATCTCGAGCAGCTCAGCAAGCAGTTCCATTGGCTCAACCACGAGCGAACCAGGAACACCAATGCACGTTTGGCATCGCCAGAAAACTCAGCATCGATAGCACTCACCAGGTCTGTCTTGTACTTTGCCACGTACGCACTGTTGATATTGCGCACGTGTTCAGCGGGACTTAAAACCAAAGTGTTGATAAATGTCGCTTTGTCCGTGCGCATGTGGCCTTGGCCGGCTTTGTACAAAACACCTGCGTCCGCAATGGCTTTTGCACTCGTGTGAATTGACGCGCTGAAGTCGACTACTTCGCCGCGTATCGCGGTCAAAATGATCGTTTTCAAGTCGCCGCTTAGCTCACTTCTCAATACCTCAACCAAGTCGTCGCCAAACGCTTCCTTAAATGTCTTCTTCAGTAGCGATATCTCAGCGTTTGAACGAGCCATCACGACCGGATAAATCCATTCCTCTGTCGTACCCGCCCCCTTCGTAGCCTTGCGCAAGATCTCGCTTTCCACGCACTCCAAAGGACTCGCAAGCATAGTCAGTAGAACACCATAGTCGCTCGTGCTCTTCACCCAAGTCGTTAAGCTCTGTTTGTGCAGGATGCGGTAGCGCAACCAGATCAGGTGGCGCTGCTCCACACTTTTCGACAACAACAGTGATGCCAGCGCAGCCTCATCTGAAGCTGCACCTGTGCACACACGCTGAATCTCCTGCACAGCCGCATCAATGTCGGCAGAGAACGTCATCGACTCGACATCACTGCCCTTGTGTGCATAACGCGTGTACAGACGATCTATCGCCGCAGTGCCGGCAGTCACAAGTGAGCTTTTGTTGTCACTCGAGGCAGACGCTTTCATTGGGGCGATTGTCGTATCACTCGTGCACGCATCAGCACTGGACGACATGCCCTCCTTGTCCTCCAATGCAGCCGTGCTATCAGCAGCACCGCTTACAGTAATTGGACTGCCTGCAACATTGCTCGAACTGCTCGCAGAAGGACTTTGCGATGAAGATTTCGACGCAGACCCACCGAATTCTACCTCAGCTGCGTCCAGCACAGACATAAGCAGCTGACAGTACTTGCCACTTACGACGCTCTGTATGCGCGTACGCAGCTCCTGGCGGTACAAACGCGAGTACGCGGTGCTAATGTGTACAAGTAGGCGGTAATATCGTACAATCCACGCACTCAAAATGTACGTTTCCTTGCTAGCGCTCTTGAGCGTCATCTCGAGCAGCTCAGCAAGCAGTTCCATTGGCTCAACCACCGAGCGAACCAGGAACACCAATGCACGTTTGGCATCGCCAGAAAACTCAGCATCGATAGCACTCACCAGGTCTGTCTTGTACTTTGCCACGTACGCACTGTTGATATTGCGCACGTGTTCAGCGGGACTTAAAACCAAAGTGTTGATAAATGTCGCTTTGTCCGTGCGCATGTGGCCTTGGCCGGCTTTGTACAAAACACCTGCGTCCGCAATGGCTTTTGCACTCGTGTGAATTGACGCGCTGAAGTCGACTACTTCGCCGCGCATCGCGGTCAAAATGATCGTTTTCAAGTCGCCGCTTAGCTCACTTCTCAATACCTCAACCAAGTCGTCGCCAAACGCTTCCTTAAATGTCTTCTTCAGTAGCGATATCTCAGCGTTTGAACGAGCCATCACGACCGGATAAATCCATTCCTCTGTCGTACCCGCCCCTTCGTAGCTTGCGCAAGATCTCGCTTTCCACGCACTCCAAAGGACTCGCAAGCATAGTCAGTAGAACACCATAGTCGCTCGTGCTCTTCACCCAAGTCGTTAAGCTCTGTTTGTGCAGGATGCGGTAGCGCAACCAGATCAGGTGGCGCTGCTCCACACTTTTCGACAACAACAGTGATGCCAGCGCAGCCTCATCTGAAGCTGCACCTGTGCACACACGCTGAATCTCCTGCACAGCCGCATCAATGTCGGCAGAGAACGTCATCGACTCGACATCACTGCCCTTGTGTGCATAACGCGTGTACAGACGATCTATCGCCGCAGTGCCGGCAGTCACAAGTGAGCTTTTGTTGTCACTCGAGGCAGACGCTTTCATTGGGGCGATTGTCGTATCACTCGTGCACGCATCAGCACTGGACGACATGCCCTCCTTGTCCTCAATGCAGCCGTGCTATCAGCAGCACCGCTTACAGTAATTGGCTGCCTGCAACATTGCTCGAACTGCTCGCAGAAGGACTTTGCGGAAGATTTCGACGCAGACCCACCGAATTCTACCTCAGCTGCGTCCAGCACAGACATAAGCAGCTGACAGTACTTGCCACTTACGACGCTCTGTATGCGCGTACGCAGCTCCTGGCGGTACAAACGCGAGTACGCGGTGCTAATGTGTACAAGTAGGCGGTAATATCGTACAATCCACGCACTCAAAATGTACGTTTCCTTGCTAGCGCTCTTGAGCGTCATCTCGAGCAGCTCAGCAAGCAGTTCCATTGGCTCAACCACCGAGCGAACCAGGAACACCAATGCACGTTTGGCATCGCCAGAAAATTCAGCATCGATAGCACTCACCAGGTCTGTCTTGTACTTTGCCACGTACGCACTGTTGATATTGCGCACGTGTTCAGCGGGACTTAAAACCAAAGTGTTGATAAATGTCGCTTTGTCCGTGCGCATGTGGCCTTGGCCGGCTTTGTACAAAACACCTGCGTCCGCAATGGCTTTTGCACTCGTGTGAATTGACGCGCTGAAGTCGACTACTTCGCCGCGCATCGCGGTCAAAATGATCGTTTTCAAGTCGCCGCTTAGCTCACTACTCAATACCTGAACCAGTCGTCGCCAAACGCTTCCTTAAATGTCTTCTTCAGTAGCGATATCTCAGCGTTTGAACGAGCCATCACGACCGGATAAATCCATTCCTCTGTCGTACCCGCCCCCTTCGTAGCCTTGCGCAAGATCTCGCTTTCCACGCACTCCAAAGGACTCGCAAGCATAGTCAGTAGAACACCATAGTCGCTCGTGCTCTTCACCCAAGTCGTTAAGCTCTGTTTGTGCAGGATGCGGTAGCGCAACCAGATCAGGTGGCGCTGCTCCACACTTTTCGACAACAACAGTGATGCCAGCGCAGCCTCATCTGAAGCTGCACCTGTGCACACACGCTGAATCTCCTGCACAGCCGCATCAATGTCGGCAGAGAACGTCATCGACTCGACATCACTGCCCTTGTGTGCATAACGCGTGTACAGACGATCTATCGCCGCAGTGCCGGCAGTCACAAGTGAGCTTTTGTTGTCACTCGAGGCAGACGCTTTCATTGGGGCGATTGTCGTATCACTCGTGCACGCATCAGCACTGGACGACATGCCCTCCTTGTCCTCCAATGCAGCCGTGCTATCAGCAGCACCGCTTACAGTAATTGGACTGCCTGCAACATTGCTCGAACTGCTCGCAGAAGGACTTTGCGATGAAGATTTCGACGCAGACCCACCGAATTCTACCTCAGCTGCGTCCAGCACAGACATAAGCAGCTGACAGTACTTGCCACTTACGACGCTCTGTATGCGCGTACGCAGCTCCTGGCGGTACAAACGCGAGTACGCGGTGCTAATGTGTACAAGTAGGCGGTAATATCGTACAATCCACGCACTCAAAATGTACGTTTCCTTGCTAGCGCTCTTGAGCGTCATCTCGAGCAGCTCGCAAGCAATTCCATTGGCTCAACCACCGAGCGAACCAGGAACACCAATGCACGTTTGGCATCGCCAGAAAATTCAGCATCGATAGCACTCACCAGGTCTGTCTTGTACTTTGCCACGTACGCACTGTTGATATTGCGCACGTGTTCAGCGGGACTTAAAACCAAAGTGTTGATAAATGTCGCTTTGTCCGTGCGCATGTGGCCTTGGCCGGCTTTGTACAAAACACCTGCGTCCGCAATGGCTTTTGCACTCGTGTGAATTGACGCGCTGAAGTCGACTACTTCGCCGCGCATCGCGGTCAAAATGATCGTTTTCAAGTCGCCGCTTAGCTCACTTCTCAATACCTCAACCAAGTCGTCGCCAAACGCTTCCTTAAATGTCTTCTTCAGTAGCGATATCTCAGCGTTTGAACGAGCCATCACGACCGGATAAATCCATTCCTCTGTCGTACCCGCCCCTTCGTAGCCTTGCGCAAGATCTCGCTTTCCACGCACTCCAAAGGACTCGCAAGCATAGTCAGTAGAACACCATAGTCGCTCGTGCTCTTCACCCAAGTCGTTAAGCTCTGTTTGTGCAGGATGCGGTAGCGCAACCAGATCAGGTGGCGCTGCTCCACACTTTTCGACAACAACAGTGATGCCAGCGCAGCCTCATCTGAAGCTGCACCTGTGCACACACGCTGAATCTCCTGCACAGCCGCATCAATGTCGGCAGAGAACGTCATCGACTCGACATCACTGCCCTTGTGTGCATAACGCGTGTACAGACGATCTATCGCCGCAGTGCCGGCAGTCACAAGTGAGCTTTTGTTGTCACTCGAGGCAGACGCTTTCATTGGGGCGATTGTCGTATCACTCGTGCACGCATCAGCACTGGACGACATGCCCTCCTTGTCCTCCAATGCAGCCGTGCTATCAGCAGCACCGCTTACAGTAATTGGACTGCCTGCAACATTGCTCGAACTGCTCGCAGAAGGACTTTGCGATGAAGATTTCGACGCAGACCCACCGAATTCTACCTCAGCTGCGTCCAGCACAGACATAAGCAGCTGACAGTACTTGCCACTTACGACGCTCTGTATGCGCGTACGCAGCTCCTGGCGGTACAAACGCGAGTACGCGGTGCTAATGTGTACAAGTAGGCGGTAATATCGTACAATCCACGCACTCAAAATGTACGTTTCCTTGCTAGCGCTCTTGAGCGTCATCTCGAGCAGCTCAGCAAGCAGTTCCATTGGCTCAACCACCGAGCGAACCAGGAACACCAATGCACGTTTGGCATCGCCAGAAAATTCAGCATCGATAGCACTCACCAGGTCTGTCTTGTACTTTGCCACGTACGCACTGTTGATATTGCGCACGTGTTCAGCGGGACTTAAAACCAAAGTGTTGATAAATGTCGCTTTGTCCGTGCGCATGTGGCCTTGGCCGGCTTTGTACAAAACACCTGCGTCCGCAATGGCTTTTGCACTCGTGTGAATTGACGCGCTGAAGTCGACTACTTCGCCGCGCATCGCGGTCAAAATGATCGTTTTCAAGTCGCCGCTTAGCTCACTTCTCAATACCTCAACCAAGTCGTCGCCAAACGCTTCCTTAAATGTCTTCTTCAGTAGCGATATCTCAGCGTTTGAACGAGCCATCACGACCGGATAAATCCATTCCTCTGTCGTACCCGCCCCCTTCGTAGCCTTGCGCAAGATCTCGCTTTCCACGCACTCCAAAGGACTCGCAAGCATAGTCAGTAGAACACCATAGTCGCTCGTGCTCTTCACCCAAGTCGTTAAGCTCTGTTTGTGCAGGATGCGGTAGCGCAACCAGATCAGGTGGCGCTGCTCCACACTTTTCGACAACAACAGTGATGCCAGCGCAGCCTCATCTGAAGCTGCACCTGTGCACACACGCTGAATCTCCTGCACAGCCGCATCAATGTCGGCAGAGAACGTCATCGACTCGACATCACTGCCCTTGTGTGCATAACGCGTGTACAGACGATCTATCGCCGCAGTGCCGGCAGTCACAAGTGAGCTTTTGTTGTCACTCGAGGCAGACGCTTTCATTGGGGCGATTGTCGTATCACTCGTGCACGCATCAGCACTGGACGACATGCCCTCCTTGTCCTCCAATGCAGCCGTGCTATCAGCAGCACCGCTTACAGTAATTGGACTGCCTGCAACATTGCTCGAACTGCTCGCAGAAGGACTTTGCGATGAAGATTTCGACGCAGACCCACCGAATTCTACCTCAGCTGCGTCCAGCACAGACATAAGCAGCTGACAGTACTTGCCACTTACGACGCTCTGTATGCGCGTACGCAGCTCCTGGCGGTACAAACGCGAGTACGCGGTGCTAATGTGTACAAGTAGGCGGTAATATCGTACAATCCACGCACTCAAAATGTACGTTTCCTTGCTAGCGCTCTTGAGCGTCATCTCGAGCAGCTCAGCAAGCAGTTCCATTGGCTCAACCACCGAGCGAACCAGGAACACCAATGCACGTTTGGCATCGCCAGAAAATTCAGCATCGATAGCACTCACCAGGTCTGTCTTGTACTTTGCCACGTACGCACTGTTGATATTGCGCACGTGTTCAGCGGGACTTAAAACCAAAGTGTTGATAAATGTCGCTTTGTCCGTGCGCATGTGGCCTTGGCCGGCTTTGTACAAAACACCTGCGTCCGCAATGGCTTTTGCACTCGTGTGAATTGACGCGCTGAAGTCGACTACTTCGCCGCGCATCGCGGTCAAAATGATCGTTTTCAAGTCGCCGCTTAGCTCACTTCTCAATACCTCAACCAAGTCGTCGCCAAACGCTTCCTTAAATGTCTTCTTCAGTAGCGATATCTCAGCGTTTGAACGAGCCATCACGACCGGATAAATCCATTCCTCTGTCGTACCCGCCCCTTCGTAGCCTTGCGCAAGATCTCGCTTTCCACGCACTCCAAAGGACTCGCAAGCATAGTCAGTAGAACACCATAGTCGCTCGTGCTCTTCACCCAAGTCGTTAAGCTCTGTTTGTGCAGGATGCGGTAGCGCAACCAGATCAGGTGGCGCTGCTCCACACTTTTCGACAACAACAGTGATGCCAGCGCAGCCTCATCTGAAGCTGCACCTGTGCACACACGCTGAATCTCCTGCACAGCCGCATCAATGTCGGCAGAGAACGTCATCGACTCGACATCACTGCCCTTGTGTGCATAACGCGTGTACAGACGATCTATCGCCGCAGTGCCGGCAGTCACAAGTGAGCTTTTGTTGTCACTCGAGGCAGACGCTTTCATTGGGGCGATTGTCGTATCACTCGTGCACGCATCAGCACTGGACGACATGCCCTCCTTGTCCTCCAATGCAGCCGTGCTATCAGCAGCACCGCTTACAGTAATTGGACTGCCTGCAACATTGCTCGAACTGCTCGCAGAAGGACTTTGCGATGAAGATTTCGACGCAGACCCACCGAATTCTACCTCAGCTGCGTCCAGCACAGACATAAGCAGCTGACAGTACTTGCCACTTACGACGCTCTGTATGCGCGTACGCAGCTCCTGGCGGTACAAACGCGAGTACGCGGTGCTAATGTGTACAAGTAGGCGGTAATATCGTACAATCCACGCACTCAAAATGTACGTTTCCTTGCTAGCGCTCTTGAGCGTCATCTCGAGCAGCTCAGCAAGCAGTTCCATTGGCTCAACCACCGAGCGAACCAGGAACACCAATGCACGTTTGGCATCGCCAGAAAATCAGCATCGATAGCACTCACCAGGTCTGTCTTGTACTTTGCCACGTACGCACTGTTGATATTGCGCACGTGTTCAGCGGGACTTAAAACCAAAGTGTTGATAAATGTCGCTTTGTCCGTGCGCATGTGGCCTTGGCCGGCTTTGTACAAAACACCTGCGTCCGCAATGGCTTTTGCACTCGTGTGAATTGACGCGCTGAAGTCGACTACTTCGCCGCGCATCGCGGTCAAAATGATCGTTTTCAAGTCGCCGCTTAGCTCACTTCTCAATACCTGAACCAAGTCGTCGCCAAACGCTTCCTTAAATGTCTTCTTCAGTAGCGATATCTCAGCGTTTGAACGAGCCATCACGACCGGATAAATCCATTCCTCTGTCGTACCCGCCCCTTCGTAGCCTTGCGCAAGATCTCGCTTTCCACGCACTCCAAAGGACTCGCAAGCATAGTCAGTAGAACACCATAGTCGCTCGTGCTCTTCACCCAAGTCGTTAAGCTCTGTTTGTGCAGGATGCGGTAGCGCAACCAGATCAGGTGGCGCTGCTCCACACTTTTCGACAACAACAGTGATGCCAGCGCAGCCTCATCTGAAGCTGCACCTGTGCACACACGCTGAATCTCCTGCACAGCCGCATCAATGTCGGCAGAGAACGTCATCGACTCGACATCACTGCCCTTGTGTGCATAACGCGTGTACAGACGATCTATCGCCGCAGTGCCGGCAGTCACAAGTGAGCTTTTGTTGTCACTCGAGGCAGACGCTTTCATTGGGGCGATTGTCGTATCACTCGTGCACGCATCAGCACTGGACGACATGCCCTCCTTGTCCTCCAATGCAGCCGTGCTATCAGCAGCACCGCTTACAGTAATTGGACTGCCTGCAACATTGCTCGAACTGCTCGCAGAAGGACTTTGCGATGAAGATTTCGACGCAGACCCACCGAATTCTACCTCAGCTGCGTCCAGCACAGACATAAGCAGCTGACAGTACTTGCCACTTACGACGCTCTGTATGCGCGTACGCAGCTCCTGGCGGTACAAACGCGAGTACGCGGTGCTAATGTGTACAAGTAGGCGGTAATATCGTACAATCCACGCACTCAAAATGTACGTTTCCTTGCTAGCGCTCTTGAGCGTCATCTCGAGCAGCTCAGCAAGCAGTTCCATTGGCTCAACCACCGAGCGAACCAGGAACACCAATGCACGTTTGGCATCGCCAGAAAACTCAGCATCGATAGCACTCACCAGGTCTGTCTTGTACTTTGCCACGTACGCACTGTTGATATTGCGCACGTGTTCAGCGGGACTTAAAACCAAAGTGTTGATAAATGTCGCTTTGTCCGTGCGCATGTGGCCTTGGCCGGCTTTGTACAAAACACCTGCGTCCGCAATGGCTTTTGCACTCGTGTGAATTGACGCGCTGAAGTCGACTACTTCGCCGCGCATCGCGGTCAAAATGATCGTTTTCAAGTCGCCGCTTAGCTCACTTCTCAATACCTGAACCAAGTCGTCGCCAAACGCTTCCTTAAATGTCTTCTTCAGTAGCGATATCTCAGCGTTTGAACGAGCCATCACGACCGGATAAATCCATTCCTCTGTCGTACCCGCCCCCTTCGTAGCCTTGCGCAAGATCTCGCTTTCCACGCACTCCAAAGGACTCGCAAGCATAGTCAGTAGAACACCATAGTCGCTCGTGCTCTTCACCCAAGTCGTTAAGCTCTGTTTGTGCAGGATGCGGTAGCGCAACCAGATCAGGTGGCGCTGCTCCACACTTTTCGACAACAACAGTGATGCCAGCGCAGCCTCATCTGAAGCTGCACCTGTGCACACACGCTGAATCTCCTGCACAGCCGCATCAATGTCGGCAGAGAACGTCATCGACTCGACATCACTGCCCTTGTGTGCATAACGCGTGTACAGACGATCTATCGCCGCAGTGCCGGCAGTCACAAGTGAGCTTTTGTTGTCACTCGAGGCAGACGCTTTCATTGGGGCGATTGTCGTATCACTCGTGCACGCATCAGCACTGGACGACATGCCCTCCTTGTCCTCCAATGCAGCCGTGCTATCAGCAGCACCGCTTACAGTAATTGGACTGCCTGCAACATTGCTCGAACTGCTCGCAGAAGGACTTTGCGATGAAGATTTCGACGCAGACCCACCGAATTCTACCTCAGCTGCGTCCAGCACAGACATAAGCAGCTGACAGTACTTGCCACTTACGACGCTCTGTATGCGCGTACGCAGCTCCTGGCGGTACAAACGCGAGTACGCGGTGCTAATGTGTACAAGTAGGCGGTAATATCGTACAATCCACGCACTCAAAATGTACGTTTCCTTGCTAGCGCTCTTGAGCGTCATCTCGAGCAGCTCGCAAGCAATTCCATTGGCTCAACCACCGAGCGAACCAGGAACACCAATGCACGTTTGGCATCGCCAGAAAATTCAGCATCGATAGCACTCACCAGGTCTGTCTTGTACTTTGCCACGTACGCACTGTTGATATTGCGCACGTGTTCAGCGGGACTTAAAACCAAAGTGTTGATAAATGTCGCTTTGTCCGTGCGCATGTGGCCTTGGCCGGCTTTGTACAAAACACCTGCGTCCGCAATGGCTTTTGCACTCGTGTGAATTGACGCGCTGAAGTCGACTACTTCGCCGCGCATCGCGGTCAAAATGATCGTTTTCAAGTCGCCGCTTAGCTCACTACTCAATACCTCAACCAAGTCGTCGCCAAACGCTTCCTTAAATGTCTTCTTCAGTAGCGATATCTCAGCGTTTGAACGAGCCATCACGACCGGATAAATCCATTCCTCTGTCGTACCCGCCCCCTTCGTAGCCTTGCGCAAGATCTCGCTTTCCACGCACTCCAAAGGACTCGCAAGCATAGTCAGTAGAACACCATAGTCGCTCGTGCTCTTCACCCAAGTCGTTAAGCTCTGTTTGTGCAGGATGCGGTAGCGCAACCAGATCAGGTGGCGCTGCTCCACACTTTTCGACAACAACAGTGATGCCAGCGCAGCCTCATCTGAAGCTGCACCTGTGCACACACGCTGAATCTCCTGCACAGCCGCATCAATGTCGGCAGAGAACGTCATCGACTCGACATCACTGCCCTTGTGTGCATAACGCGTGTACAGACGATCTATCGCCGCAGTGCCGGCAGTCACAAGTGAGCTTTTGTTGTCACTCGAGGCAGACGCTTTCATTGGGGCGATTGTCGTATCACTCGTGCACGCATCAGCACTGGACGACATGCCCTCCTTGTCCTCCAATGCAGCCGTGCTATCAGCAGCACCGCTTACAGTAATTGGACTGCCTGCAACATTGCTCGAACTGCTCGCAGAAGGACTTTGCGATGAAGATTTCGACGCAGACCCACCGAATTCTACCTCAGCTGCGTCCAGCACAGACATAAGCAGCTGACAGTACTTGCCACTTACGACGCTCTGTATGCGCGTACGCAGCTCCTGGCGGTACAAACGCGAGTACGCGGTGCTAATGTGTACAAGTAGGCGGTAATATCGTACAATCCACGCACTCAAAATGTACGTTTCCTTGCTAGCGCTCTTGAGCGTCATCTCGAGCAGCTCGGCAAGCAATTCCATTGGCTCAACCACCGAGCGAACCAGGAACACCAATGCACGTTTGGCATCGCCAGAAAATTTAGCATCGATAGCACTCACCAGGTCTGTCTTGTACTTTGCCACGTACGCACTGTTGATATTGCGCACGTGTTCAGCGGGACTTAAAACCAAAGTGTTGATAAATGTCGCTTTATCCGTGCGCATGTGGCCTTGGCCGGCTTTGTACAAAACACCTGCGTCCGCAATGGCTTTTGCACTCGTGTGAATTGACGCGCTGAAGTCGACTACTTCGCCGCGCATCGCGGTCAAAATGATCGTTTTCAAGTCGCCGCTTAGCTCACTTCTCAATACCTCAACCAAGTCGTCGCCAAACGCTTCCTTAAATGTCTTCTTCAGTAGCGATATCTCAGCGTTTGAACGAGCCATCACGACCGGATAAATCCATTCCTCTGTCGTACCCGCCCCTTCGTAGCCTTGCGCAAGATCTCGCTTTCCACGCACTCCAAAGGACTCGCAAGCATAGTCAGTAGAACACCATAGTCGCTCGTGCTCTTCACCCAAGTCGTTAAGCTCTGTTTGTGCAGGATGCGGTAGCGCAACCAGATCAGGTGGCGCTGCTCCACACTTTTCGACAACAACAGTGATGCCAGCGCAGCCTCATCTGAAGCTGCACCTGTGCACACACGCTGAATCTCCTGCACAGCCGCATCAATGTCGGCAGAGAACGTCATCGACTCGACATCACTGCCCTTGTGTGCATAACGCGTGTACAGACGATCTATCGCCGCAGTGCCGGCAGTCACAAGTGAGCTTTTGTTGTCACTCGAGGCAGACGCTTTCATTGGGGCGATTGTCGTATCACTCGTGCACGCATCAGCACTGGACGACATGCCCTCCTTGTCCTCCAATGCAGCCGTGCTATCAGCAGCACCGCTTACAGTAATTGGACTGCCTGCAACATTGCTCGAACTGCTCGCAGAAGGACTTTGCGATGAAGATTTCGACGCAGACCCACCGAATTCTACCTCAGCTGCGTCCAGCACAGACATAAGCAGCTGACAGTACTTGCCACTTACGACGCTCTGTATGCGCGTACGCAGCTCCTGGCGGTACAAACGCGAGTACGCGGTGCTAATGTGTACAAGTAGGCGGTAATATCGTACAATCCACGCACTCAAAATGTACGTTTCCTTGCTAGCGCTCTTGAGCGTCATCTCGAGCAGCTCAGCAAGCAGTTCCATTGGCTCAACCACCGAGCGAACCAGGAACACCAATGCACGTTTGGCATCGCCAGAAAATTCAGCATCGATAGCACTCACCAGGTCTGTCTTGTACTTTGCCACGTACGCACTGTTGATATTGCGCACGTGTTCAGCGGGACTTAAAACCAAAGTGTTGATAAATGTCGCTTTGTCCGTGCGCATGTGGCCTTGGCCGGCTTTGTACAAAACACCTGCGTCCGCAATGGCTTTTGCACTCGTGTGAATTGACGCGCTGAAGTCGACTACTTCGCCGCGCATCGCGGTCAAAATGATCGTTTTCAAGTCGCCGCTTAGCTCACTACTCAATACCTGAACCAGGTCGTCGCCAAACGCTTCCTTAAATGTCTTCTTCAGTAGCGATATCTCAGCGTTTGAACGAGCCATCACGACCGGATAAATCCATTCCTCTGTCGTACCCGCCCCCTTCGTAGCCTTGCGCAAGATCTCGCTTTCCACGCACTCCAAAGGACTCGCAAGCATAGTCAGTAGAACACCATAGTCGCTCGTGCTCTTCACCCAAGTCGTTAAGCTCTGTTTGTGCAGGATGCGGTAGCGCAACCAGATCAGGTGGCGCTGCTCCACACTTTTCGACAACAACAGTGATGCCAGCGCAGCCTCATCTGAAGCTGCACCTGTGCACACACGCTGAATCTCCTGCACAGCCGCATCAATGTCGGCAGAGAACGTCATCGACTCGACATCACTGCCCTTGTGTGCATAACGCGTGTACAGACGATCTATCGCCGCAGTGCCGGCAGTCACAAGTGAGCTTTTGTTGTCACTCGAGGCAGACGCTTTCATTGGGGCGATTGTCGTATCACTCGTGCACGCATCAGCACTGGACGACATGCCCTCCTTGTCCTCCAATGCAGCCGTGCTATCAGCAGCACCGCTTACAGTAATTGGACTGCCTGCAACATTGCTCGAACTGCTCGCAGAAGGACTTTGCGATGAAGATTTCGACGCAGACCCACCGAATTCTACCTCAGCTGCGTCCAGCACAGACATAAGCAGCTGACAGTACTTGCCACTTACGACGCTCTGTATGCGCGTACGCAGCTCCTGGCGGTACAAACGCGAGTACGCGGTGCTAATGTGTACAAGTAGGCGGTAATATCGTACAATCCACGCACTCAAAATGTACGTTTCCTTGCTAGCGCTCTTGAGCGTCATCTCGAGCAGCTCAGCAAGCAGTTCCATTGGCTCAACCACCGAGCGAACCAGGAACACCAATGCACGTTTGGCATCGCCAGAAAACTCAGCATCGATAGCACTCACCAGGTCTGTCTTGTACTTTGCCACGTACGCACTGTTGATATTGCGCACGTGTTCAGCGGGACTTAAAACCAAAGTGTTGATAAATGTCGCTTTGTCCGTGCGCATGTGGCCTTGGCCGGCTTTGTACAAAACACCTGCGTCCGCAATGGCTTTTGCACTCGTGTGAATTGACGCGCTGAAGTCGACTACTTCGCCGCGCATCGCGGTCAAAATGATCGTTTTCAAGTCGCCGCTTAGCTCACTTCTCAATACCTCAACCAAGTCGTCGCCAAACGCTTCCTTAAATGTCTTCTTCAGTAGCGATATCTCAGCGTTTGAACGAGCCATCACGACCGGATAAATCCATTCCTCTGTCGTACCCGCCCCCTTCGTAGCCTTGCGCAAGATCTCGCTTTCCACGCACTCCAAAGGACTCGCAAGCATAGTCAGTAGAACACCATAGTCGCTCGTGCTCTTCACCCAAGTCGTTAAGCTCTGTTTGTGCAGGATGCGGTAGCGCAACCAGATCAGGTGGCGCTGCTCCACACTTTTCGACAACAACAGTGATGCCAGCGCAGCCTCATCTGAAGCTGCACCTGTGCACACACGCTGAATCTCCTGCACAGCCGCATCAATGTCGGCAGAGAACGTCATCGACTCGACATCACTGCCCTTGTGTGCATAACGCGTGTACAGACGATCTATCGCCGCAGTGCCGGCAGTCACAAGTGAGCTTTTGTTGTCACTCGAGGCAGACGCTTTCATTGGGGCGATTGTCGTATCACTCGTGCACGCATCAGCACTGGACGACATGCCCTCCTTGTCCTCCAATGCAGCCGTGCTATCAGCAGCACCGCTTACAGTAATTGGACTGCCTGCAACATTGCTCGAACTGCTCGCAGAAGGACTTTGCGATGAAGATTTCGACGCAGACCCCGAATTCTACCTCAGCTGCGTCCAGCACAGACATAAGCAGCTGACAGTACTTGCCACTTACGACGCTCTGTATGCGCGTACGCAGCTCCTGGCGGTACAAACGCGAGTACGCGGTGCTAATGTGTACAAGTAGGCGGTAATATCGTACAATCCACGCACTCAAAATGTACGTTTCCTTGCTAGCGCTCTTGAGCGTCATCTCGAGCAGCTCAGCAAGCAGTTCCATTGGCTCAACCACCGAGCGAACCAGGAACACCAATGCACGTTTGGCATCGCCAGAAAATAGCATCGATAGCACTCACCAGGTCTGTCTTGTACTTTGCCACGTACGCACTGTTGATATTGCGCACGTGTTCAGCGGGACTTAAAACCAAAGTGTTGATAAATGTCGCTTTGTCCGTGCGCATGTGGCCTTGGCCGGCTTTGTACAAAACACCTGCGTCCGCAATGGCTTTTGCACTCGTGTGAATTGACGCGCTGAAGTCGACTACTTCGCCGCGAGTAGGCGGTAATATCGTACAATCCACGCACTCAAAATGTACGTTTCCTTGCTAGCGCTCTTGAGCGTCATCTCGAGCAGCTCAGCAAGCAGTTCCATTGGCTCAACCACCGAGCGAACCAGGAACAACCAATGCACGTTTGGCATCGCCAGAAAATCAGCATCGATAGCACTCACCAGGTCTGTCTTGTACTTTGCCACGTACGCACTGTTGATATTGCGCACGTGTTCAGCGGGACTTAAAACCAAAGTGTTGATAAATGTCGCTTTGTCCGTGCGCATGTGGCCTTGGCCGGCTTTGTACAAAACACCTGCGTCCGCAATGGCTTTTGCACTCGTGTGAATTGACGCGCTGAAGTCGACTACTTCGCCGCGCATCGCGGTCAAAATGATCGTTTTCAAGTCGCCGCTTAGCTCACTACTCAATACCTGAACCAAGTCGTCGCCAAACGCTTCCTTAAATGTCTTCTTCAGTAGCGATATCTCAGCGTTTGAACGAGCCATCACGACCGGATAAATCCATTCCTCTGTCGTACCCGCCCCTTCGTAGCCTTGCGCAAGATCTCGCTTTCCACGCACTCCAAAGGACTCGCAAGCATAGTCAGTAGAACACCATAGTCGCTCGTGCTCTTCACCCAAGTCGTTAAGCTCTGTTTGTGCAGGATGCGGTAGCGCAACCAGATCAGGTGGCGCTGCTCCACACTTTTCGACAACAACAGTGATGCCAGCGCAGCCTCATCTGAAGCTGCACCTGTGCACACACGCTGAATCTCCTGCACAGCCGCATCAATGTCGGCAGAGAACGTCATCGACTCGACATCACTGCCCTTGTGTGCATAACGCGTGTACAGACGATCTATCGCCGCAGTGCCGGCAGTCACAAGTGAGCTTTTGTTGTCACTCGAGGCAGACGCTTTCATTGGGGCGATTGTCGTATCACTCGTGCACGCATCAGCACTGGACGACATGCCCTCCTTGTCCTCCAATGCAGCCGTGCTATCAGCAGCACCGCTTACAGTAATTGGACTGCCTGCAACATTGCTCGAACTGCTCGCAGAAGGACTTTGCGATGAAGATTTCGACGCAGACCCACCGAATTCTACCTCAGCTGCGTCCAGCACAGACATAAGCAGCTGACAGTACTTGCCACTTACGACGCTCTGTATGCGCGTACGCAGCTCCTGGCGGTACAAACGCGAGTACGCGGTGCTAATGTGTACAAGTAGGCGGTAATATCGTACAATCCACGCACTCAAAATGTACGTTTCCTTGCTAGCGCTCTTGAGCGTCATCTCGAGCAGCTCAGCAAGCAGTTCCATTGGCTCAACCACCGAGCGAACCAGGAACACCAATGCACGTTTGGCATCGCCAGAAAATTCAGCATCGATAGCACTCACCAGGTCTGTCTTGTACTTTGCCACGTACGCACTGTTGATATTGCGCACGTGTTCAGCGGGACTTAAAACCAAAGTGTTGATAAATGTCGCTTTGTCCGTGCGCATGTGGCCTTGGCCGGCTTTGTACAAAACACCTGCGTCCGCAATGGCTTTTGCACTCGTGTGAATTGACGCGCTGAAGTCGACTACTTCGCCGCGCATCGCGGTCAAAATGATCGTTTTCAAGTCGCCGCTTAGCTCACTACTCAATACCTGAACCAGTCGTCGCCAAACGCTTCCTTAAATGTCTTCTTCAGTAGCGATATCTCAGCGTTTGAACGAGCCATCACGACCGGATAAATCCATTCCTCTGTCGTACCCGCCCCTTCGTAGCCTTGCGCAAGATCTCGCTTTCCACGCACTCCAAAGGACTCGCAAGCATAGTCAGTAGAACACCATAGTCGCTCGTGCTCTTCACCCAAGTCGTTAAGCTCTGTTTGTGCAGGATGCGGTAGCGCAACCAGATCAGGTGGCGCTGCTCCACACTTTTCGACAACAACAGTGATGCCAGCGCAGCCTCATCTGAAGCTGCACCTGTGCACACACGCTGAATCTCCTGCACAGCCGCATCAATGTCGGCAGAGAACGTCATCGACTCGACATCACTGCCCTTGTGTGCATAACGCGTGTACAGACGATCTATCGCCGCAGTGCCGGCAGTCACAAGTGAGCTTTTGTTGTCACTCGAGGCAGACGCTTTCATTGGGGCGATTGTCGTATCACTCGTGCACGCATCAGCACTGGACGACATGCCCTCCTTGTCCTCCAATGCAGCCGTGCTATCAGCAGCACCGCTTACAGTAATTGGACTGCCTGCAACATTGCTCGAACTGCTCGCAGAAGGACTTTGCGATGAAGATTTCGACGCAGACCCACCGAATTCTACCTCAGCTGCGTCCAGCACAGACATAAGCAGCTGACAGTACTTGCCACTTACGACGCTCTGTATGCGCGTACGCAGCTCCTGGCGGTACAAACGCGAGTACGCGGTGCTAATGTGTACAAGTAGGCGGTAATATCGTACAATCCACGCACTCAAAATGTACGTTTCCTTGCTAGCGCTCTTGAGCGTCATCTCGAGCAGCTCAGCAAGCAGTTCCATTGGCTCAACCACCGAGCGAACCAGGAACACCAATGCACGTTTGGCATCGCCAGAAAATTCAGCATCGATAGCACTCACCAGGTCTGTCTTGTACTTTGCCACGTACGCACTGTTGATATTGCGCACGTGTTCAGCGGGACTTAAAACCAAAGTGTTGATAAATGTCGCTTTGTCCGTGCGCATGTGGCCTTGGCCGGCTTTGTACAAAACACCTGCGTCCGCAATGGCTTTTGCACTCGTGTGAATTGACGCGCTGAAGTCGACTACTTCGCCGCGCATCGCGGTCAAAATGATCGTTTTCAAGTCGCCGCTTAGCTCACTTCTCAATACCTCAACCAAGTCGTCGCCAAACGCTTCCTTAAATGTCTTCTTCAGTAGCGATATCTCAGCGTTTGAACGAGCCATCACGACCGGATAAATCCATTCCTCTGTCGTACCCGCCCCCTTCGTAGCCTTGCGCAAGATCTCGCTTTCCACGCACTCCAAAGGACTCGCAAGCATAGTCAGTAGAACACCATAGTCGCTCGTGCTCTTCACCCAAGTCGTTAAGCTCTGTTTGTGCAGGATGCGGTAGCGCAACCAGATCAGGTGGCGCTGCTCCACACTTTTCGACAACAACAGTGATGCCAGCGCAGCCTCATCTGAAGCTGCACCTGTGCACACACGCTGAATCTCCTGCACAGCCGCATCAATGTCGGCAGAGAACGTCATCGACTCGACATCACTGCCCTTGTGTGCATAACGCGTGTACAGACGATCTATCGCCGCAGTGCCGGCAGTCACAAGTGAGCTTTTGTTGTCACTCGAGGCAGACGCTTTCATTGGGGCGATTGTCGTATCACTCGTGCACGCATCAGCACTGGACGACATGCCCTCCTTGTCCTCCAATGCAGCCGTGCTATCAGCAGCACCGCTTACAGTAATTGGACTGCCTGCAACATTGCTCGAACTGCTCGCAGAAGGACTTTGCGATGAAGATTTCGACGCAGACCCACCGAATTCTACCTCAGCTGCGTCCAGCACAGACATAAGCAGCTGACAGTACTTGCCACTTACGACGCTCTGTATGCGCGTACGCAGCTCCTGGCGGTACAAACGCGAGTACGCGGTGCTAATGTGTACAAGTAGGCGGTAATATCGTACAATCCACGCACTCAAAATGTACGTTTCCTTGCTAGCGCTCTTGAGCGTCATCTCGAGCAGCTCAGCAAGCAGTTCCATTGGCTCAACCACCGAGCGAACCAGGAACACCAATGCACGTTTGGCATCGCCAGAAAACTCAGCATCGATAGCACTCACCAGGTCTGTCTTGTACTTTGCCACGTACGCACTGTTGATATTGCGCACGTGTTCAGCGGGACTTAAAACCAAAGTGTTGATAAATGTCGCTTTGTCCGTGCGCATGTGGCCTTGGCCGGCTTTGTACAAAACACCTGCGTCCGCAATGGCTTTTGCACTCGTGTGAATTGACGCGCTGAAGTCGACTACTTCGCCGCGCATCGCGGTCAAAATGATCGTTTTCAAGTCGCCGCTTAGCTCACTACTCAATACCTGAACCAGGTCGTCGCCAAACGCTTCCTTAAATGTCTTCTTCAGTAGCGATATCTCAGCGTTTGAACGAGCCATCACGACCGGATAAATCCATTCCTCTGTCGTACCCGCCCCCTTCGTAGCCTTGCGCAAGATCTCGCTTTCCACGCACTCCAAAGGACTCGCAAGCATAGTCAGTAGAACACCATAGTCGCTCGTGCTCTTCACCCAAGTCGTTAAGCTCTGTTTGTGCAGGATGCGGTAGCGCAACCAGATCAGGTGGCGCTGCTCCACACTTTTCGACAACAACAGTGATGCCAGCGCAGCCTCATCTGAAGCTGCACCTGTGCACACACGCTGAATCTCCTGCACAGCCGCATCAATGTCGGCAGAGAACGTCATCGACTCGACATCACTGCCCTTGTGTGCATAACGCGTGTACAGACGATCTATCGCCGCAGTGCCGGCAGTCACAAGTGAGCTTTTGTTGTCACTCGAGGCAGACGCTTTCATTGGGGCGATTGTCGTATCACTCGTGCACGCATCAGCACTGGACGACATGCCCTCCTTGTCCTCCAATGCAGCCGTGCTATCAGCAGCACCGCTTACAGTAATTGGACTGCCTGCAACATTGCTCGAACTGCTCGCAGAAGGACTTTGCGATGAAGATTTCGACGCAGACCCACCGAATTCTACCTCAGCTGCGTCCAGCACAGACATAAGCAGCTGACAGTACTTGCCACTTACGACGCTCTGTATGCGCGTACGCAGCTCCTGGCGGTACAAACGCGAGTACGCGGTGCTAATGTGTACAAGTAGGCGGTAATATCGTACAATCCACGCACTCAAAATGTACGTTTCCTTGCTAGCGCTCTTGAGCGTCATCTCGAGCAGCTCAGCAAGCAGTTCCATTGGCTCAACCACGAGCGAACCAGGAACACCAATGCACGTTTGGCATCGCCAGAAAACTCAGCATCGATAGCACTCACCAGGTCTGTCTTGTACTTTGCCACGTACGCACTGTTGATATTGCGCACGTGTTCAGCGGGACTTAAAACCAAAGTGTTGATAAATGTCGCTTTGTCCGTGCGCATGTGGCCTTGGCCGGCTTTGTACAAAACACCTGCGTCCGCAATGGCTTTTGCACTCGTGTGAATTGACGCGCTGAAGTCGACTACTTCGCCGCGCATCGCGGTCAAAATGATCGTTTTCAAGTCGCCGCTTAGCTCACTTCTCAATACCTCAACCAAGTCGTCGCCAAACGCTTCCTTAAATGTCTTCTTCAGTAGCGATATCTCAGCGTTTGAACGAGCCATCACGACCGGATAAATCCATTCCTCTGTCGTACCCGCCCCTTCGTAGCCTTGCGCAAGATCTCGCTTTCCACGCACTCCAAAGGACTCGCAAGCATAGTCAGTAGAACACCATAGTCGCTCGTGCTCTTCACCCAAGTCGTTAAGCTCTGTTTGTGCAGGATGCGGTAGCGCAACCAGATCAGGTGGCGCTGCTCCACACTTTTCGACAACAACAGTGATGCCAGCGCAGCCTCATCTGAAGCTGCACCTGTGCACACACGCTGAATCTCCTGCACAGCCGCATCAATGTCGGCAGAGAACGTCATCGACTCGACATCACTGCCCTTGTGTGCATAACGCGTGTACAGACGATCTATCGCCGCAGTGCCGGCAGTCACAAGTGAGCTTTTGTTGTCACTCGAGGCAGACGCTTTCATTGGGGCGATTGTCGTATCACTCGTGCACGCATCAGCACTGGACGACATGCCCTCCTTGTCCTCCAATGCAGCCGTGCTATCAGCAGCACCGCTTACAGTAATTGGACTGCCTGCAACATTGCTCGAACTGCTCGCAGAAGGACTTTGCGATGAAGATTTCGACGCAGACCCACCGAATTCTACCTCAGCTGCGTCCAGCACAGACATAAGCAGCTGACAGTACTTGCCACTTACGACGCTCTGTATGCGCGTACGCAGCTCCTGGCGGTACAAACGCGAGTACGCGGTGCTAATGTGTACAAGTAGGCGGTAATATCGTACAATCCACGCACTCAAAATGTACGTTTCCTTGCTAGCGCTCTTGAGCGTCATCTCGAGCAGCTCGGCAAGCAATTCCATTGGCTCAACCACCGAGCGAACCAGGAACACCAATGCACGTTTGGCATCGCCAGAAAATTCAGCATCGATAGCACTCACCAGGTCTGTCTTGTACTTTGCCACGTACGCACTATTGATATTGCGCACGTGTTCAGCGGGACTTAAAACCAAAGTGTTGATAAATGTCGCTTTGTCCGTGCGCATGTGGCCTTGGCCGGCTTTGCACAAAACACCTGCGTCCGCAATGGCTTTTGCACTCGTGTGAATTGACGCGCTGAAGTCGACTACTTCGCCGCGCATCGCGGTCAAAATGATCGTTTTCAAGTCGCCGCTTAGCTCACTTCTCAATACCTCAACCAAGTCGTCGCCAAACGCTTCCTTAAATGTCTTCTTCAGTAGCGATATCTCAGCGTTTGAACGAGCCATCACGACCGGATAAATCCATTCCTCTGTCGTACCCGCCCCCTTCGTAGCCTTGCGCAAGATCTCGCTTTCCACGCACTCCAAAGGACTCGCAAGCATAGTCAGTAGAACACCATAGTCGCTCGTGCTCTTCACCCAAGTCGTTAAGCTCTGTTTGTGCAGGATGCGGTAGCGCAACCAGATCAGGTGGCGCTGCTCCACACTTTTCGACAACAACAGTGATGCCAGCGCAGCCTCATCTGAAGCTGCACCTGTGCACACACGCTGAATCTCCTGCACAGCCGCATCAATGTCGGCAGAGAACGTCATCGACTCGACATCACTGCCCTTGTGTGCATAACGCGTGTACAGACGATCTATCGCCGCAGTGCCGGCAGTCACAAGTGAGCTTTTGTTGTCACTCGAGGCAGCCGCTTTCATTGGGGCGATTTCGTATCACTCGTGCACGCATCAGCACTGGACGACATGCCCTCCTTGTCCTTCAATGCAGCCGTGCTATCAGCAGCACCGCTTACAGTACTTGGGCTACCTGCAACATTGCTCGAACTGCTCGCTGAAGGACTCTGCGGGGCAGATTTCGACGCAGACCCACCGAATTCTACCTCAGCTGCGTCCAGCACAGACATAAGCAGCTGACAGTACTTGCCACTTACGACGCTCTGTATGCGCGTACGCAGCTCCTGGCGGTACAAACGCGAGTACGCGGTGCTAATGTGTACAAGTAGGCGGTAATATCGTACAATCCACGCACTCAAAATGTACGTTTCCTTGCTAGCGCTCTTGAGCGTCATCTCGAGCAGCTCGGCAAGCAATTCCATTGGCTCAACCACCGAGCGAACCAGGAACACCAATGCACGTTTGGCATCGCCAGAAAATTCAGCATCGATAGCACTCACCAGGTCTGTCTTGTACTTTGCCACGTACGCACTATTGATATTGCGCACGTGTTCAGCGGGACTTAAAACCAAAGTGTTGATAAATGTCGCTTTGTCCGTGCGCATGTGGCCTTGGCCGGCTTTGCACAAAACACCTGCGTCCGCAATGGCTTTTGCACTCGTGTGAATTGACGCGCTGAAGTCGACTACTTCGCCGCGCATCGCGGTCAAAATGATCGTTTTCAAGTCGCCGCTTAGCTCACTACTCAATACCTCAACCAAGTCGTCGCCAAACGCTTCCTTAAATGTCTTCTTCAGTAGCGATATCTCAGCGTTTGAACGAGCCATCACGACCGGATAAATCCATTCCTCTGTCGTACCCGCCCCTTCGTAGCCTTGCGCAAGATCTCGCTTTCCACGCACTCCAAAGGACTCGCAAGCATAGTCAGTAGAACACCATAGTCGCTCGTGCTCTTCACCCAAGTCGTTAAGCTCTGTTTGTGCAGGATGCGGTAGCGCAACCAGATCAGGTGGCGCTGCTCCACACTTTTCGACAACAACAGTGATGCCAGCGCAGCCTCATCTGAAGCTGCACCTGTGCACACACGCTGAATCTCCTGCACAGCCGCATCAATGTCGGCAGAGAACGTCATCGACTCGACATCACTGCCCTTGTGTGCATAACGCGTGTACAGACGATCTATCGCCGCAGTGCCGGCAGTCACAAGTGAGCTTTTGTTGTCACTCGAGGCAGACGCTTTCATTGGGGCGATTGTCGTATCACTCGTGCACGCATCAGCACTGGACGACATGCCCTCCTTGTCCTCCAATGCAGCCGTGCTATCAGCAGCACCGCTTACAGTAATTGGACTGCCTGCAACATTGCTCGAACTGCTCGCAGAAGGACTTTGCGATAAAGATTTCGACGCAGACCCACCGAATTCTACCTCAGCTGCGTCCAGCACAGACATAAGCAGCTGACAGTACTTGCCACTTACGACGCTCTGTATGCGCGTACGCAGCTCCTGGCGGTACAAACGCGAGTACGCGGTGCTAATGTGTACAAGGAGGCGGTAATATCGTACAATCCACGCACTCAAAATGTACGTTTCCTTGCTAGCGCTCTTGAGCGTCATCTCGAGCAGCTCAGCAAGCAGTTCCATTGGCTCAACCACCGAGCGAACCAGGAACACCAATGCACGTTTGGCATCGCCAGAAAATTCAGCATCGATAGCACTCACCAGGTCTGTCTTGTACTTTGCCACGTACGCACTGTTGATATTGCGCACGTGTTCAGCGGGACTTAAAACCAAAGTGTTGATAAATGTCGCTTTGTCCGTGCGCATGTGGCCTTGGCCGGCTTTGTACAAAACACCTGCGTCCGCAATGGCTTTCGCACTCGTGTGAATTGACGCGCTGAAGTCGACCACTTCGCCGCGTATCGCGGTCAAAATGATCGTTTTCAAGTCGCCGCTTAGCTCACTTCTCAATACCTCAACCAAGTCGTCGCCAAACGCTTCCTTAAATGTCTTCTTCAGTAGCGATATCTCAGCGTTTGAACGAGCCATCACGACCGGATAAATCCATTCCTCTGTCGTACCCGCACCCTTCGTAGCCTTGCGCAAGATCTCGCTTTCCACGCACTCCAAAGGACTCGCAAGCATAGTCAGTAGAACACCATAGTCGCTCGTGCTCTTCACCCAAGTCGTTAAGCTCTGTTTGTGCAGGATGCGGTAGCGCAACCAGATCAGGTGGCGCTGCTCCACACTTTTCGACAACAACAGTGATGCCAGCGCAGCCTCATCTGAAGCTGCACCTGTGCACACACGCTGAATCTCCTGCACAGTCGCATCAATGTCGGCAGAGAACGTCATCGACTCGACATCACTGCCCTTGTGTGCATAACGCGTGTACAGACGATCTATCGCCGCAGTGCCGGCAGTCACAAGTGAGCTTTTGTTGTCACTCGAGGCAGGCGCTTTCATTGGGGCGGTCGTCATATCGCTCGTGCACACGGATGTCTCATCAAACATCTCTGTGGTCTTTGTCGACTCGGTCGATTGCTCACTTCCACCAGTTCCAGTCGTCGAGATAGCCGTCACGGCGAACCCATCGCACTCCGCCACGCTATAGGTCGCATCTTCACTCACATTCTGATAGTTCGAGGCGCTCACATCTTCACAAGTCACTAGCTTCGTCGTCTCAACCAAATTCCCAGCCTCAGTTGCGCAGATGTCGGACTTAGTCGCGGAATTAGCCCCGCGAGCATCAAGCGTAGCGCCAGCCTTAATGCTTGAGCGGATGGCACGAAATCCTGACCCCGAGGTCGTATTGTCGAACGTCGTTACATGGCTGCTTTCTTTGATCTCCGTCTCCTCACGCGTCTCCGTTTCGACCGTGGTAGTCTTTTCGCCGGCCGTCGTCTCGGTCTCCGTCGTGGTCTCCACCTCGACCGTCCTTATCAACTCCCCATTCGTAGACGTCGAAGTGCGTACCGTCGTCTTGACCGTCTTTGTAACAATGCTGCCATCAGCCTCCTGCGACTGAAACACTTCCGTTTGCATCGATTCACCAGGAGCAGAACCAGCCTCCATGCTCGAGCGGATGGCACGAAATCCTGACCCCGAGGTCGTATTGTCGAACATCGTTGCATGGCTGCTTTCTTTGATTTCCGTCTCCTCACGCGTCTCCGTTTCGACCGTCGTAGTCTTCTCGCCGGCCGTCGTCTCGATCTCCGTCGTGGTCTCCACCTCGACCGTCCTTATCAACTCCCCATTCGTAGACGTCGAGTTGCGTACCGTCGTCTTGACCGTCTTTGTTACAATGCTGCCATCAGCCTCCTGCGACTGAAACACTTCCGTTTGCATCGATTCACCAGGAGCAGAACCAGCCTCCATGCTCGAGCGGATGGCACGAAATCCTGACCCCGAGGTCGTATTGTCGAACGTCGTTGCATGGCTGCTTTCTTTGATTTCCGTCTCCTCACGCGTCTCCGTTTCGACCGTCGTAGTCTTCTCGCCGGCCGTCGTCTCGATCTCCGTCGTGGTTTCCACCTCGACCGTCCTTATCAACTCCCCATTCGTAGACGTCGAGTTGCGTACCGTCGTCTTGACCGTCTTTGTAACAATGCTGCCATCAGCCTCCTGCGACTGAAACACTTCCGTTTGCATCGATTCACCAGGAGCAGAACCAGCCTCCATGCTCGAGCGGATGGCACGAAATCCTGACCCCGAGGTCGTATTGTCGAACGTCGTTGCATGGCTGCTTTCTTTGATTTCCGTCTCCTCACGCGTCTCCGTTTCGACCGTCGTAGTCTTCTCGCCGGCCGTCGTCTCGGTCTCCGTCGTGGTCTCCACCTCGACCGTCCTTATCAACTCCCCATTCGTAGACGTCGAGTTGCGTACCGTCGTCTTGACCGTCTTTGTTACAATGCTGCCATCAGCCTCCTGCGACTGAAACACTTCCGTTTGCATCGATTCACCAGGAGCAGAACCAGCCTCCATGCTCGAGCGGATGGCACGAAATCCTGACCCGAGGTCGTATTGTCGAACGTCGTTGCATGGCTGCTTTCTTTGATTTCCGTCTCCTCACGCGTCTCCGTTTCGACCGTCGTAGTCTTCTCGCCGGCCGTCGTCTCGATCTCCGTCGTGGTTTCCACCTCGACCGTCCTTATCAACTCCCCATTCGTAGACGTCGAGTTGCGTACCGTCGTCTTGACCGTCTTTGTAACAATGCTGCCATCAGCCTCCTGCGACTGAAACACTTCCGTTTGCATCGATTCACCAGGAGCAGAACCAGCCTCCATGCTCGAGCGGATGGCACGAAATCCTGACCCCGAGGTCGTATTGTCGAACGTCGTTGCATGGCTGCTTTCTTTGATTTCCGTCTCCTCACGCGTCTCCGTTTCGACCGTCGTAGTCTTCTCGCCGGCCGTCGTCTCGATCTCCGTCGTGGTTTCCACCTCGACCGTCCTTATCAACTCCCCATTCGTAGACGTCGAGTTGCGTACCGTCGTCTTGACCGTCTTTGTAACAATGCTGCCATCAGCCTCCTGCGACTGAAACACTTCCGTTTGCATCGATTCACCAGGAGCAGAACCAGCCTCCATGCTCGAGCGGATGGCACGAAATCCTGACCCGAGGTCGTATTGTCGAACGTCGTTGCATGGCTGCTTTCTTTGATTTCCGTCTCCTCACGCGTCTCCGTTTCGACCGTCGTAGTCTTCTCGCCGGCCGTCGTCTCGGTCTCCGTCGTGGTCTCCACCTCGACCGTCCTTATCAACTCCCCATTCGTAGACGTCGAGTTGCGTACCGTCGTCTTAACCGTCTTTGTTACAATGCTGCCATCAGCCTCCTGCGACTGAAACACTTCCGTTTGCACCGACTCGACGGGGTTTGCGAGCGCTTTAACGCTAAGCGCATCGGCATTTGACCCGTTTGTGGTGTCTTCATGCTGAATAATGCTCGTGTCTTCGCTTTTCGATGACGTTTCGGCTGTAATTGACGTTGTTGCTTTGCTGTCTTTAATTTCCTTTTTCGCTGCCGTCTCCATTTCAGTCATTGGTAAAAACTTATCACTAGCCGATGGTTTCGAACGTCGGGTCATCTTGACCGTCTTGATATCGTTTCCATCGCTAAGTGTCTTGTTGGGGTCGTTTGGCTCTGTCTCGGGCTCGAGGAATGCCTTACTGCTCTTGCTGTTGCTCTTCTGCCCTCCCACGGCTTTAATCTCCGTAACAAGCGCTTCCTTTTCCATTTTCGCCGTGTTCGTAGTCCCGTCGCCCTCCACTTTTTTTATCTGCGTCTCCTTGGCCGCCATTTTCAGGTCACTGGCCGCTGCTGGTTTCTGCTTTTCCATTTCAGTTGACTCAGCTCCTCCCATAAGTTTACTTTAACCACACCACTAAACTTTTAACACTTAATACACTTAACACGCTGCGTTTGCGCTGTGGATCGGCTTGTTTTCACGCACTCAACTTATAGGGCGCAAAAGCGAATATGGCGTGGTTGAAGATAGAAGATCGGCTTGAATCAGGAAAAAATGGTTTTTGCCAATCAGCATCGAGAATAATTATAGACGGGCCAACGTGACGATATTTGGTAGGTGACTATGCACTGTTGGTCCATTCGTTCGTGAGCTTTATGTCGAGAGATCTGAACCACCCAAAATTGAGGCAGCACCATGTGCCAAACGGTTTTGATGTAAATACTAAGAAAGCAGAATAATGCCGCCATTACATTTTGTAATCTCTATGACTATCCTTAGGCCATCAATAAGCACAGGTCATTACATGCAAATAGTGTTGATTGATGCCGTCCCTTTCACTTTCTCTTTAGGTCATGCCAGTGTCGAATGTCCCGTTTGATAGACGCAGCTGAGTATGGAAAAAAGAGGCCAATGTCAGAATTTGAGTCGGATCGACGCGCATGTTGAAAAAGTCACATGCCTCCTATTATCAATTGAACAATTATCAATTTGTGATTTTTTTCAATACTTGTTTGCCAAAATACCGGTACGATGGCAACATATTTCACAATGCAACAAAACTTTGCACAGCTGAAATGTCAGTGTTTTGTAGACTTAGTTTACGATGTAACCAGAACACTATAAGCTTGTTTACATAAGTGACTCGCATATGCGCTGATTTGACCTTCGAGCTAAGAGTTAGTCGCACGTGCGCGCGTTGTGGCCGAAGAGGCGGCAGGGTTGACAAAAGGAAAGATATTGCCTCATATTTTTTTGGTTCTTTTTTGTCGACGGTGGTGAGAGGAGCTTATTGGAGTCGACAATCTCGTCGTAAGGCAGCTAATTTTTGGTAAGATTGCAAACTTTATTTGCTATAATTATAATGTAAGCACCGACGAGAAGAGAAACTTTTGCAAATTCTCACTATTTCGTTTTGTTTGTTTATACGTAGCGTTGCAATCTGCGGAGCGAGACCACACGCAGCAAGATAAAGCGAGAGACTGCTTCATAACACTCGCACGGGCATCGTGCAGGTTAAGCGAGGTCTGAATAGAGGAAGGCAAACACGTTTCATAGGAGTACCAGGATTTTTAATTACCATTAAGCTACTTCAAAATTACATGTATCCTTTGGATTCTTAAAAAATTGAAGTATTCAGTAAATCAGCAAACTGGTCTTTTTTTGGACACGGGTACAAAAAAATCCAGCCCGTGAGGCTGAGCCGTGACAATAAGCGCTAAAGTTTTGGGCCGTGTTGCAGCCAAGAGGTCCTCCTCATAAATGAGAAAAGCGGTGAGCGCGAATGTATCGACGTACTGATCAAAGGTCAATTTGCTAGACATTTGAAGAGGAGACAGTGGTAAATTACGAGTATATAGGCGCAAGTTCATTTATTTAGATAGACAGAGGAGCGTAGTTTTCAACAACAGGGAGCAACGACTCAGTTCAGTCGAGAACATTCTGCCACAACCATCGGAATGCAAGAAAGACGATACAAAACGTACCAATGTCAAGATGAGACATGAACAGACGCTACGGCATTACGCTATTTCAGGTCTGTAGAAAGTAAGTTTCTGATGTTTGAACGGAAAATGAAAGTGTAACTCATCGATCGCTCTTGTATTGTATTGTATTACGTTATCGCGTTGCCAAGTTATGCACGTGCTAGGCTCTATGGCTAGTCCACGGCATAGAGTGGTGTCCGCATACGTCGGGTCTCGTTCGGCGGGCAGTGCAGCCAGCACCGAGGTCGTGAGGGTCTTCCATTATTTTGTGTAGTTCTGACTTGGTAAGAGCCCAGGTGGCGCCCTAGTGCTGGAGACCGTCGCGTCGAGGGTGAGACTCGTTAGAGACCTGCAGATGCCCGAGAGCACCACGCGTATAAGCATCCAATAATTTTCGCCTATACAGACCTTACGACGAGATTTGTTAGATTTTTTAAGATGAATCGACAGATTAGCAAAAGGCATTCTGGTTTACGTGGTGACTCACTTCATGCATGGTGAGCTTCAATCTCTTGCACTGAAACTTGAGTAGTCGTTTTTGACAACACTTTGGATACTTTTTTTCGGAAAAGGTTGGGGTGACGCCCTCCTTCCAAGCGCGGGGGCTTAATGCTCACGCGCTTCGGGCAGGTGCTCTCGGGCATCTGCAGGTCTCTAACGAGTCTCACCCTCGACGCGACGGTCTCCAGCACCAGGCCAAACCCCTTCCACGCCCTTAACCCGCCCTTAACCGCGCCAACCGCATCCGGATTGGCTCCTTTAATGTGAATTCTCTAGGTTCGAAGCGCAAGAAGCACGAAACACTCCCCGAAGATCTCCGGCGCTACCGCGTCGATATCCTTGGCTTCCGCGAAACCAAGATCTACGATAGAGGTGAGCACCGCATTGATGACTTCCTTCTAACCCTGAAAAAAAAAATCGAAGCCAAGACCGAAGTCACCGAAATCCGCCGCCACTGCAACCCGTCGGGCGCCACTCGACACGCCCGATCCCGAGAAGAAACCTGGCACCACACTAAGAAGCTCGGAACACTCCTCAACGATATTAAAGATCTATCCCGACGCAAGTCCCTGGCCACCCTCGCGCTCCACCGCCTCTGGTCCGTCTGGCCCCGCCCCACGTTCATCTCACCCAAGACACGCATTCGATTGTACAACACCTACGTTTCACCGATTCTGCTGTACAACTGGGCTCTTACCAAGTCAGAGCTCCACGGCCTCGAGAGTTTCCATCGCCGCCAGCTTCGCTACGCTCTTGGCTATCGCTGACCGATTTCGAATGCAAGACTCTACGACCTCTGTGATGAGCGGCCGCTGAGACTACGACTGACACAAGCTCGCTGGCGCCTGTTTGGCCATGTACTTCGCCGCAATCCCGACATTCCAGCTGACCTCCAGATGCGTGCCTACTTCTTCTCCACCGCAGCAAAATGGCGCGGACGTCCCCGCACCACGCTCCCCTCGACACTCGACCACAATCTTGTTTCCCGTGGCTCCGGCTTTCGACTCCGGACAGCACAAGACCTCGAAGTGGTACGTACCCTTGCACAAGACCGAAAGAAATGGAAGACCCATTTGACCTCGGTGCTGGATGCACTGCCCGCCGAACGAGACTCGACGTATGCGGACACCACTCTATGCCGTGGACTAGCCAGACTGAGCCTAGCACGTGCATACCTTGGCAACGCGATAACGTAATACATTACATTATTTGGATACTTTGCGACAATGTCACTTTTGATTTCAAGGTCGAATTAATATCATAGAATAAATGAAGCACGTTATCGAGCCGTTCGAACAGTCCAAATGTTAATGCGGTCCGGTAAAAGGGGCTACCGCGTTATTGATAATACTGACTGAGCTGGAAGGCAGAAAAATTGTTATTGCATCACGCTGCGAGATGGCCTATGCCCTGGCAAATAAGCGTCGCCGCTGAGCCATGATCGCGGCTACGTTTGTATGCCGACCATAATTGCCAAAGCAGCCTTTACAATAGTCCAAAAATTAGCAGCGAAATATTTGCAAACGACAATTTGTCTACTTGTGGCGATAGCACTTTCCCACATTTACCTCATTCTCCTAACACGACGCATCGTGATCAGCATTGTCATCAGGATAGTGCATACGACCACGCGCACGAAAAGTTGACATTGAAGCAAGCAAGAAGTTAAAATAGCGATTGATACAGAGACCATGAGTGGTACGACAAACACAAAGACAGTAAATAAAGTTGAGGTCCACTCTGTGCAAATTTCGACAGAAATTATTGACACGGGGACGTTACTTCATTTTTCGTTAACAAGACGGGGAACACAAGAAAAACCTAATGAAGCCAAAGAAAGTGTAGTCACTTTCTATTATTGAGATAATTAAGACGTCACGGCGCAACGCAGGATTAAGACCTCGAGATTCCTTTTTTTTAAAGATCACACATAATATCGAGACGGGAGATGACTTAGAGATGACAGCTTGTACTGTAAAAACATCAAACTCATGTCCATTTTTGGCTTCGACAAAAGCAAACGGGCTGTTTTGTATTTGCCAGCTGGAGCACAAGTGACAATCACTCTGCTCCCCTCAAGTCTATCCCAAGAGACCCAGAATCCAGCACCGGACCCGAAAAAACAGTGCATGCCCCAACTCTACACCTCGTCAACCCGTTGACCTCTATCTCTCTCGCTGACTGGCTCGGTGCCTTTTGAGAATCCAGTTGCGACGCGTCACCCAGCCGCCTCTTTGGTTGCTGCGACCGGCTCCTCCGAGAACATTGATTGGGAAAACAACTCGACCCGACAAGATGGCCTGTCCCGACGTTCAGCACGGAATGACAATTCGCTTGACGAAGCCTGGGACGCTACGTGCCACCCAAGACCGTCTATAAAGCGATCATCGACGCCGAAGCCAAGGGCGAATCTGCCAATACTATTCACACGACCGCGCTTTGTGAAGTCTAACGCGCACGAGTCAACGCATCGAGTAAGCTTCAGCTCTTCTTCCCCGCCAGCTCGCTTGCTGCGACGTACGGCCTCAATGAAATCTAAACACCATCGCCAAAGAGCGCCAGATCGCGACCTGGGACTCCTTCTGCAATTCTGTTTGTGGCTTTGTACACATGCGCGGCCGTGGCCTCACGTGTACGAATTGCGATGCTGTTGTTAAATGTGGTAAACCGTTGCTCCGCATTACAAAATGCGACTTTATCATTAAGCCGTTTAACGCGTTTGATCGGCTCTACTCCGTCGACCTGACAAATGTCCCGTTTGGTCTTGACGACACGGTCTTTTTGTCGCGCCGTGGTCTTCAAGCGACCATTGGACCGACCCACCAAGTTGGCCAGTTAATGTCGCGAAACCGCAGCGCCCGATTCAACTTCTCGTCCGTGTTCTCGAAGCTCTTGGACGACAACGAGGGTCCGCTTCGTGAGGTCACTTTTTTCTGGTTTTGACACGCCCAATTACGTCAAGTATAAACAGCGTTCTCTATATCGTGTGATACGATCATCAATTGCAGAGTAGCGTCGTGAGGTGGATGCTCAGCACGAACGGTCCAGAAAAGAAAAACCTGCCAAGGCTGAATCTGCCAATACCACGGGGTCGCTAAAGAAAGACAACCTCCAACATCGACCAGCAATTCAAAAGCTATCCTTGGAGATATCCACCAACGGTGCCGCCGAAACGGAGCATCTTGAAGTAGTTCGTCCGGCAGACACCGCCCCTTTCGTGGATTAGGTTGGCGCCACCTAGCGCAGCCTAAAAAAAACTCATCAAAGGCAGAAGACTCAATTCTTTTTCACTACGGAGAAAATTGCTGACAAACGAAAACGTTGCTTGGGCACTGGTTGGCAAAATGCAAGTGAATATATTTATAAGGTTCTTAGTTCGCAACTACATGCTACCTCTAAGCCAATCATTTATCAAAGCCAAACAGAGAAGCTTACGATCCGGGCGCAATCATCTTCCCATCCCAAAACCGATCTTATGCCCATCGTGAATCTGCTCGTTCAAGCAGTCATCAACTGATTGTAGATACCGATTCTTTCCGGTATGAATTCGCTGGTCGAGGCGTTTCTTCGCCGGCATCTTCGACAACAAAACGCATGTTAATTGGCATCCCGGTCACGTCGATTGGCTGTAAGCTCACAATTGGCTTCCCTGACGACGATGACGAGAGCACAACGTTTGACGTCGATATCGATGTCTACGTTGACGAGCAGGCAATAGCCTTTCAGCTCTGGTGCCATCTCAAGTAGACGGTGCGCTCATCGCGACGCACTCCCATTGTGCTTCCCCTCGGGATTTTCTCCCCCTACCAAGCTACAAGAACCTCGCCAAAGTCGCTCGAGCCAACTTCGACCGACTTCTCCAACACGAAAGCCGACTCGCTTCAATCTCATCGCATCCTCTAGCCATTGCTCATGCCCTCGTCGACCCAGATACTGTATGTAAGGCTGTCCTCGACCATGCAAGGAATAGGTCTATCCACGTGTAAGCTTTGGCAAATTTGCTGACCTCATTGGTAGGTACAGCTGCTGCAGAAGGGTCTCAGTCAACAGGATCTCTTGCGGAAAGTCGACACGTCGAAGATTCATGCGATGCTTACGGCCATTGCTTGGCCACGAAAGAAGTTGCGCACAAGTCGCAATTATTTATCATGACCTTGCTAAGGTGTCAGTGCTAATTGCAGCAAATCCAAGTCGGCTCCGCTATTCCGAATCCCTCTTGTGGTCTGACGACACCATACAATCTTTGGCGCCAGCGAGCTTCGTGAGCGTCTCATGACTACGCTCCTACCTGAAATCAGCTTGACATTCTCCTTAGTCGTTGACTTTGGTGGACAATATCAATACCGCTAGTGATAATAACGACGACGAGACCACTGACGGCCCTCATGGCAAAGACACGACCAAATAGACGACGACGATTTGACGATTGGATGTGATGCCCAACGGCGAAGCCCTTGACTCTTCGTCTCTCGGAGTAGCCTTGGGCCCCCGAGGCCTTTCCATCAACATTAATGGACTGAACAAGTCCACCCACGATCTCATCTTCACATTAGCCACATGAGTCGAGCCATCACTTTGCTCAAGGTTCGGCGTCCGCCAAAATAGACGGCTCTCGCCAGATCTCTTCATACAATTCATCGAATCAATGCTTAACTTTTTGCGCGCAAGGACAGACTACCTCGGCATCAAAATCTCTTAACGCGAAGGCCCATCATTTTCTAGACGTATAATCACTCTTTTGATGCGCTGATGTGTTATACGGTCACATATATGTCATTTTTAACATTCTAGACGAGCACAGGCGCAACCAAGCCAAATTTAAGCGGATAACGATTTTTTGAAAGCGCTGAGAGGCTGTATGACCATAGACACTTTTATCATTCTAGACGTGTGCAGACGTAATAGAGCCACAACAAAGCGTATAAATACTTCTTTTGAAGCGCTGAGATGATGTGCGGCCACAAGTACGTCCCTTTTATCTGGCTAGATACGCAAAGACGCACAGATTCGCAACTAAGCGTATATCCTCTCTTTGAAGCGCTATATGCTGTATGACCCAGATATGTCCTTTCAATCTATGTAAACATGCACGGACGCAATAGGGTCGCAACTAAGCGTATAATTACCCTTTTGAGGGGCTGAGGTGACGTACGGTCACGTATTTGTTTTTCTTATCATTCTAGTTGTGCACAGGCGAAAAATAATTACAACTAAGCATACATTTGCTGTCTAAAGCGCTGAGACGCTGTATGACCGAAGATACGTCATTTCTATTATTCTAGACGTGCGCAGATGATATAGAGCCACAGAAACGCATATAACACACTTTCAAAGCACTGATATGCTGTATGACCACAAAAACGTTCTTTTTATCATTCTAGACGTGCACAGACGCGATAGAGTCACAACCAAGCGTAGTACAACTCTTTTGAAGCGCTGAGATGATGTGCGGTCACAAACACGTCATTAGATCTATCTAGACATGCAAAGACGTAATAGAGCCACAACTCAGCGTATTTTCACTCTTTTAAAGCGCTAATGTGCTGTACTGTCACAGATATGTGACTGCGAACCATCAGCTCAACGTAGGAAATAAGGTCTTTTTTCGGTTTCAAGCCTTGGACCTCAAGATACGCGTGCTCTTTACCAACGCTGGCTACCGATTGACCACTTACGACGGCTTTGCGGTTGTAAGCCACAACAGTCGAAGCTAGCTGCACTGCTTTTAAAGACGTCAGCTCAATGACAAATTTTGCAGTACCAAGCGGGCCGTAACCCTGCGCACGATCTTCTTCCGCTGCTCTGATATCCGGCTGCAGTGACAGCATTGACTTCGGAGTTTTGCGAAAAGTTAGACGCTTGTGCAAGGGTCATGTGTTCTAACGCTGATACGACGCCGAGACCAAGCCTTGCGCGCCGATGAGCTCAGAGCTGTATCTCTCAAACTCTATAGGAAGCCTTGCGATCCCAGATGCACGTGCATTTGGGACCGCCCTTCAACTCTGCTCGCTCTGAGATGCCATGCGGTGTGCTTTTCGTTTATCGTCAATACCACGCCAATTCTTGTTTACCGCCAAAGCTATGACGAAGACGCTCACCGGAGACGGGGTTGCGCTCAACATCCTATATGCCTTCATTCATATAGAACGTAAGACATTTAAGTCTTTGCTCCACTTTGGTCCCTTCTGGTCTCGAACACTCTAGGACTGGCAGCGACTGCGCGACTCGAACGAGCATACCCCAGCCTCCACGTCGTTTCTATTGGATGCACCACTCTAGAATGAGACTCGCTCCAAAGTTGGACAGCTTCAATGCCACTTCTCACAAGCATCAAAGCTTGGAGGCCATAAACAAACATTGGGGGTTTTACGGCTCAGCGACTTCGTGAGCGAACACGACCTTCTTCCGATCATAGCCCTATGCAAGCAACTGTAAGCCGATGTGGACTTCGCTAGCCCACGGCTTTGAACACTAACAGCCTCACACTTTGTAAAGCAAGTTCGTGTTCGTGAGTAGGTCGACCTCGAGGCACCGGTCGCCAAACAGGTGAGCCACTCTGCTCAGATCAAATCTGCCACTCACAGTTGGTCCTTCCGAGGACAGCAACTTTCCACGCTGGAGAGCCGGGAGATATATCGACTTGTCCACAGGCTTCCCAGATTGAGCGTATGCCTCATGGGCCGCCGGAGATACTCACAGAACTTAACTGGAATAACGTATGGCGGCGCGAACGATCTTAAAACATCGACGGACTCCCGATCCTCAGCGACGGCAAGTTCGGCTGCAGCACAACGCACTCGGGTTGTGAATTAAGCATCAATACCGCACGCTAAACGTCAACGGCATTAACGGCTGGGGAGTGGATGAATCCATGAGATATCTCTTCTGGATTGTAAGTTTGCCCATACGCTGTGGATCCCACTACTCGGCGCTGACGGACACAACGTTTTCTTGGAAGACAGTCCTGCTTATCGAGAAATCTGGGTAGTCGCAATCTTCTGCACACATTGGCTAGCGCAACTTCCTCCGTGTGTTCAGGATTATCCGCACCAACATACTCCGGAGTCTATGGATCCATTGCAATGAGCGCATCTACCGTCCTACGACTTTGCCAAGTGCAGCATTTCTGGTTGTTCACTCGGGCAGCTCCACCCACAGAGACTATCCACAGTATAATCATTATCAATTTTCACGCCTTCAATGCTCTGCTTTTTGCAGGCACTAATAAAGCGTTGATGGTCCTCTATTAAGAAGGAGCACGACAAAGTCGGCGGGATAAACATTTCCACAATCTACCATCCGCATAGGCACAGCGAGTAGATTATGTCGACGAAGACTTATTACGCAGTGTGTCTACGCAAAAGCTGGCCCCCATCTATAGATTTTCCTTTGAACAATATCGCTCATGCGTCAGGCTACATGCCGCTAAGGTGAACTATCGCGTTTCGTTACGCTACCGCATTGTGGCTCTAGGCTTGACGCGGAAGAGTAGCCGATCGGCTTGCTGGTATCATCAATGCGTAATAATTGAATTATAGCAGACAAAGCCACGGAGGGCCGACCCAATAATTAGGCTAGAATGTGGTGCTGAAGTGCGCAATCTCTGTCTGAGAAGGGTTGCAAGCCGAGTGATTCGCCTAAAACGACGCAGCTAACAAGGCCTGATAATTCCGGAGCTGAGACACCGTGCATGCCTCGACAAAATAGTCGAGACCGTCTACGCTACGGTTTTCCTTCTTTGTGAAGTATAAGTTAGAAATCATAATTCTCTGGCTGATGCACAATTGCGCAGCCTGGACCATGAGCTAGCTAGTGATCGCAGTTTAAAGTCATAGGGCGTATGCGTGAGATGACACGAACCTAGCTCCGATTAAGGTCTTGAAGAGTAATGTCCTTCTAGATTCCGAACAGTGTCGGCGTGATGTGGCGCGATCCTGCGTCGGCTTTAAATAGAGGCCGAGCTGTTGCATTACAGCACTGTTTCACGCTAGTTCTCACGTGTCGTGATGATACTTGACGGTCATCTTGGTCTAAAGAATAGGCATGGCTTAAAAAGCACCCACTTTTGGTGGCCAAAGCTGTATAAATGAATCTGCACGCCGACGGGTCACTTCTCGCCATATGCAGCAGCACAGCTGGCATGCCGTTGCCCTGGTGGCGGTACATTAGTATGGATCTTGCTCTTGGCCTGCCACAGAACTCGCAGCGACGTAATCGTTTAACAATACGATCCGAGCAGCGTGAGTATGCTTGACGACGTGAGAGTACCTAATCTAATGATTAGAAGAGAAAGTGAAAGTTTGAGTATAGGACAAGAAAACGTTGGCGCAATAAAGCACGAAAATGTATTACTTTTTGATGAATTTTAGGCTGCTGTAATAAAGCATCCAAAGTTTTGCCACAAAGCATCATATATTTGATAAAGATTTGAATACAAAGTAAATTGTTACTAAGTCGGGGTCATGCATTTAATTAAGTGACATCCCTTCTTCAGATCGCACGACTGACATGGCGGACGCTCCCGACTCACAAGACGCGCTGGCTTCGTGCGCATAGCTACAAATTTTACTTCCGTATCATCTATTCAAGTCAAACCAAATCCCTCTTTTACATTTGTAGGTTCATGAGCATCACGGGTGCCAACTCCGGCAGCGCGCTGCAATTCCTTGAGGTCTTGAGCATTTTGTACCAGTGCGAACCAAACTCAAGTGGTGTTCTAACAGTAAAATGATTGCATCGAATTTTTGAATTGGCAGCTCACGAACTGGAAACTGGACGAGGCGGTGCGGCTTCATTTCTGTTGCTGCCAGCTTCTGCACCCTTGACGCCCACGCTCTTTCTGGCTGGACAGGTTAATTTGTTCATGGAAAGCGGGACCCAGAGCTCCAGCACGGCATTCACAGCTTCGCATCCATCTGTAGCATCCCAAAACACTTGCTTTGACTCCGTGCCAACAATGCCGATGGACATGGATGCAGCCACCGCCGCAGCCATCGCGGCTGCTTACGGAGAAGAGTGAGTCTTTGCTGCTGCCAGTTGCAAATTGCACTGATAACAAATCGGTGTATCGTTCCTTCCACAGTGAAAATGCGGTGCGAGCGCCTGATCCATCCAAACGTCAGCGTCTCGTGGATTCGGACACGGGTCAGTGCGTTATCAGTGCTTTCGATGGCGTAGAGATGTCGTATCAAAAAATTATAGTAGCTCACGTGTTGTGTAACTTTACAGTGCGTTCCATGCGGCACCTGCGCGACCACAATCGCGATTTTGCGGCTGAAAGTATTGCGGCTATGACGGCCAGCAGTATTTCCACGGCTTTTGGAGCAGTGGATCCGTCGAGTCGTCTGAATGACGCTGACGGTGCTGGCAGTGAGCGCACGCCAGATCTGAACACGCTGTTTCAGCCTCCAACAAACATCATGTTTCCAGGAACTTATGCAGATGTGCGTTGCTAGCTTGTACCGCTGATTGGTGAGAACTTTGATCGTCTACTCCTTGTGTGGTCTCTGCAGGCCCGTACAAATGCCAGAAATGAGGGAAAGTGGCTTCTGGTCAACATTCAGGACAAACTTGTATTTGCGAGTCACAGACTGAATCGTGACACGTGGAGTGACGATGTGGTGCAAAATCTCGTGGCAAGTGGATTCGTTTTTTGGCAAGTATGTCACGTAGCTTTGTTTGGCGTCTGTCATTTCCTGCCAGACTGCTCGCAAACTAACTGTATGTTGAGCAGAACTATTGGGCTTCGGAGTATGGCAAAAAGTTCTGCAACTTGTATCAGATTGATCGCGACTCGCTGCCAATTGTTATCATAATCGACCCACGTACAGGAGAAATCCGGCAGCGCTGGACGGGCTTTTATGAGCCACAAGATATGACGGAAAAATGTACGACAAAGCGCTTAATAACCCACGACGGTTTTTTTTGAGTGGCGTGACAGATATCTATCGTTGTGGGCAGTATCGGATTTTTGCTGCATGCACACTATTGATACACCTATAACCGGACAGGAGGTGTGAGGATTTATTAAAGTGAAGTGATCGATACTATTAAACTCAACAACGTTTTATATTTTGATAAAGGAAGTGAAAACCGACCCAATGGATGCATCTGAAGATGACCAGCTGGCTGCGGCAATCGCCGCTTCAATGCAGGACAACGACATTAGTGGCGAGGCTGAGCAATCCGAAGATGCTATGGAGCAAGAGGAAAAGGCCCAAGAACCTGTTGTGGCTCTAGCTCCGGAACCTGATGGTACTAAACTACGAAATAATCACTGTATTATATGTGGCTGACGTGTAAAACTGTGTTGCCCATGCCTGATACGTAGCTGGCGCCCCTGACGTTACTCGCATTCAGGTTCGGATGCCCGATGGATCTCGGCTTACGCGACGCTTTCTTAGGACGGACTTGCTTGCTATGGTCTGGACGTTCGTTAAAGATCAAGTACCTGAGGCTCGATTACGTCCATTTGAATTGCGCACTGCTTTCCCGCCAAGCGTAATGGCCTACAACGACACGGTGACTTTTGAAGAAGGAAAGCTCGAAAATGCGTCACTTATGGTCAAATGGCTATAAAGCATAATGGAATAAATACTAAATTGGACGCAGCATATTTTACAGTTCGTCTTTGAAATTGAGCGTTTCTTTGACGATGACCCGCTGGCAAAAAATAGAATGACGCTGCACTAAGGTTTTCACTGGTTAAGCCATAATAATGTATACTGTTTTTTAGCGAAAACAAGTTAGCTGACTGGACTCGGCTAACTAATCTTGGACTTCAAACTTCTTTGGTAAGCTAGATGATGACTTTTTTGTGAGGACAGGTTGATGAAAACTCGAACGATCTTAAGCAACAGTTCCAGCTCAACAAGGCGTACGCTACTAACTCAAATCTAGTACCTTAGCACCTCACTCTGCTCAACACATAAGCATTATGAGGTGTTGCGGGCGTCGAAGTTTGGCTTAAATAATCTTATCACTGTTCTATAACTTTTTCGAACCTACGTGTACGGCACCAGCAAACTAGTTGGGCCATGGAAAAGTGCAGAACATCGGTCTAAGGAAATACATGTTGGTCGAAAGTGCGCAGCCTAGTCAAAGGCACCAGATAGTCGAGACCGCATATAATTGTGCGACTCGTGCAAGCCACTTGCTGCAACATCTTCAATAATCGCTGCACGTCGTCATTGTTGAGGCCGTTTATGGCTTACCTGCAAGTTTATCTAGTTGTCACGAGACGAATCTCGACTGCAGAGTATAAGTCAACCTTTGATCAAAAATTTTGGTGAGTCGCAAAAGGCTCGACCTGTATCTGTAACACAGTCGCGGAGAAAGCTGATTGAAGTCGGCCATCGGTCGAGGCTGAGGCGCGGGCTAGGTGAAGTCGTAGAAGAGGAGGAGTGTTTGCAGCTTAGAGCGAATTGAGAAGTGACATTAAAAAAAGAGCTCTTACGACTTATTTTTTTGCTACAGTCGAACCGGTGGCGCTCAGCCATCTACTGCTACCATTTTGAAAGTTATCATTCTTCCTTTTTCTATCTGGCTTTCTACACATCCTAGATTTCTTCATCCAAGAAAGTCCAATGATCATGGAACATCTGGAATTGTCGTCTCATCAGAAACTGGATAATCGCCTATACCTATGGATTGTACTAATGCGTATGGATTTTGGGAATATTGTCATAATTTTGCGTAATAGCTGTTACGTCAAAAGATGACTTTTAAAGATAGGGCTCATCTTTTTGGGTTCAGTAGAGGTCGGTGAGTCTGGAAACATGCTCAAAATTCTCCGCGGGCCCAAGTGGCTTCCTTCTTGGTTTCACCAAGCCACCAAACTTTATACTGTAATTTTTCCTTGTACTTACGATGTCCAATTGCGGCTTCACAGCGGTGTCCCTCGGAGCCATCGACGAATATGACCTTATTCATCTTATGCTGATGCTTGGGGTCCTTACGACACGGCTTCAACATTGAAGTGAGTGCAGCTTCAATCCCTTCGACAATCTTAACTTAAAAAATCATGCGAAGTCTTTTCACGATCGGAATTGGGCCTATACATCTGAGCTCGAGTTTCTTCGATTGAGGAAAGCCCTTGTGACGGACATCCAAATTCTTGCCGTCCAAATGCACTATACCGCCAACTTGGAAGTCTTGGACAAGTCATTTTTGTCATAATAGTACTTCATGCGCTCTTGTGCTTCGCTCGTCCGATTCGCGCGACCTTGAGTAACATTTCTTGACGTAAAAGAAACTCTTGTGCTGAATTTTTGTCTTTCGAAATTCTGGATCTGATACCACATCATCCGGCATATAAGAAACATAACCTATATTTGCTTCGAATGGTGACATTCTAATTGTAGAGTGTACGCGTCGATTATAGGATTTCTAAGCCAAATGCAATGAGTCATCCCAATCATTCTGTGCTGGGTTGACGGCACCTTGGAGGTAATCTTCAACAAAATGTTAGAATATTTTGTTTGTCCATCCGTTTGCGGTCTAGAAGCCGAAATCAAATTGTGTTGCGTTCCTACAGCAGACACTATTGCTTGCCATAATGTGGATGTAAACTTGGTGTTTCGGTCGGACACAATGGTCTTTGGTATGTTATGACTCTTCATCTATTACCTCATAACGACTTTTGCAATTTCTGCAAATTCGTCCGTTGTCGTTGCAGCGATGAACATGGCTCTCTTTGTCAAGCGATCAACAATCACCCTGACGGCATTAAGACCACTTCTAGTTTCCGATAAAGCGACGATAATGTCCACAGAAATGTCGACCCATCTGCCTCCTGGAGTTTTCAGGGACTGAAGTAATCCTGGCTGTTTGGTCTGCCTAGCCTTGTTGCGCTGATACATTTCGCATGTGTTGACATAGCGCTGGATGTATTTCGTCCCTTTTGGCCAGTGGTTCTTGGCGACGCACGGTCAGATACGTCTTGAAAAATCCGGGGTGGCCTGCCGTAACAGAATCATGGTTCTCATAGATGACGCGATTTTTCAAATTTTCGTCGTCTGGAATATACAGTCGTGGCGTCTCATCTCCGTCAGTTTGGTAATACAAAATACCGTCCTGCAAAAGGTGTTTTGGCACATCATCTCCGATTTTCAGCTTCTTGATGATGTAGCGAAGGTCTCTATTCCACGCTTACATCGTCTTTGCAGATTTAGCAAATGTGACCTTGTTCGTCCTGATTGTCACCACGTTCTCACAATTCTTAGCCGCTTCTAGACGCTCGTGCAGGCTAACTTGGGCAGCTTTACTTTCAAATTTTGGATTGCGCGACAGCACATCAGCCATGGTGTCAATTTTACCGGGAATCTGCTCGAACAAAGACTAAAATTCAGCATCCTCATTGAGCCATCGAGCTTTTTTGCGATTTGTAGTCTTCTGCGTCAGGATCATCTCAACACTTTTGTGACCTGTTTAAATCGTGAATGGTGAATCGAGAAGATACACACGTCTTTCTTTTATCGCATGCATAATTGCAAGTAACTCTTGCTCACGAAAAGTGTACTTCAAATCGGCTGGCTTCATCCTCCGGCCCGTAGAATTAATTGTACGTTCTTGCTCTGCCTCCTTTTGAAACAAGACTCCCCCTACCGCAAAATATGAGGCGTCCATTCGTATAACAAATGCTTTCAAAAGGTTTGGTAGACTCAAAACAGGTGAAAGGGTCAAGCGACGCTTCAGTTTTAGAAAGCAGCGTAGCCGATCGTTCGAGAGCTTAATCGCTTCTCGAGGACATTTTTTTCCTAATACTGTCATAAAGTGGTCCTGCAAATGCACTGAAGTCCTCGCAAAACCTTGAGACATAGAGTGTAGTGCCTAAGAAGTACTCCATGTCTTGGAAAAAGGCGATTTATCGATGATCTAAGTTTTGTCGGGGTCCAACCGAACGCCTTTTCGTCCGGCAAAGTCTTTTAGGCTTGGGATCTCTTCCACGCAGATTTGGCACTTTGACAACTTGATGTAAAGTTGCTGTTCTTCAGACCGTTTGAGTACACGGTCTTACGCCGTTACGTGGCCTGCGACATCTTCACTTTGTGTGAACGTAGATGTCGTCAAAGTAGATTCTCATCACATCCCATAAATCTTAAACGACTTTCTGCAAAAGCGGATTAAACGTACCCGGGCTTCTGATCAGTCTCATGGGAGTGAAAATCTGTTCCATCTGGGGTCGAAAATGCGGTAAAAGGGATTTTCGAATGACGCAATCTAACCTGATAGTAACATAAAGTAGGTCCATGCACGAAAGCCAATGACATTCGGACATGACGTCAAGGGTGTATTCCTTACGCGGCATTGGTATCGCCGGCAAGATCGTCGATAGATTTAGCTGACGATAATTGTACATGATTTGCTAGCCTACAGGCTTCTTGACACAAAACATTGGCGCCGAAAAGGCAGACGTACTTGGTCGAATAATTGCCTGCTTGAATCATTTCTTTGATTCATTCTTATATTGTCCAGGTTTCTGGCGCCATTGTTTGACGGATATCGATTTGGCACCAGGCTTGAGCAAAATTTTGTGCTTGATTTCTTCCCGTACTGGAGGTGTCACGTTTGGAAGCTCCGTGCGAAAGACTGTGTTCGCATACTTGCGTAGCGTTTCATAAGCCGGAATTTCCTTAAGGGACTCCCATCCGCAATTCTTGAAGCGCTCAGCTTTTTCAGAATCATGGGAGTTGACGACAAAGACAGCTTCGATGTCTTTATCGTGATGCAACATTCTCAAAAAAACGGTGAGAAACTATTAGCTGCGTCATTCCTTGACAGCCATGGTGGCCTCGTTGCCGACAGTAACCGAAAATCTCGCGGCTCTGATTGAACCGGGCCTTGCGTTGACCAGCAGTCCATACGGACGGACGTTGGTCATGCGGCTTTAGTCGAATTGCCACTTGGTTGTTTGTGTTGATGCGAGGAGATTTGCTCCCTGTAATTCAAACGATATCTGGATTGTGCTCACGTAGCCACATCATGCCAATGATAACATCCTCAATTTCAGGAACAAGCATGACTTGGAACGTTCCCAATGCAATAGGCAAGCCAGGTATCGGCAAGTCCATGTGCATCGTTTGTGGAGGCGGTGAACAGACTGGTCGTGACCAAGGTCGACTTGCATCATCTCGCCCTTGGTTACTTCGAGCTCAAGTCGCTTCACCAAGTCTTCGGGTACGCCGTTTGACTGATCCCACTGTCGATGAAGACGGTGACGGAGCTTCAGCTTCGAGGATCGCATATAGTGCACCTCTAACATAACAATTCGCTTCCTTACATTTAGGAGCGAAACATTGCGGCGATATGTGGCCGACAACACCACAACTGTTACAAGTCGCCGATTAAGTCCAGTTGTCGTTTCTCTTTTCAAAACGCAGTTGTTTCTGAGGTCATGCCTTGTAAGCATGATAGCTTAATTCTATAGGCACCGTTTCGACACAACTTGGTCGATATACGATTTGGCCTGTCCGAAAAATGAGCAAACTCGAAATTGGAGTCAAGATCAATGGCCTACTCGGACTCTCTTCTTTGATCTTGTTCTTACAGAAATCAATTCAAGAAAAAGAACCATTTTTAACTCACTAATTTTCAATTTATTTGGGACATCAAGTCCTGGAATTTAGAGACATTTTCATGGTTTGTTTTCCTTTTTTGAGGTAAAAAATCCGCTCTCGGAGAACATATTCTAAATTTTAGGCCTAAAGCGTTTGCGCAATTGAGTTTTAAAAAGTGATCATGTCTTGTGCACGTTCATGCGCTCGCAGTCGGCAATAAATGCACGGTACTATTGCAGTACGGAATTTCTCGAATTACTCAAGAAAAGCGTCACAAAGTCGGACGACTCTGTTGTCATCAAGTGGCGCTTGTTGACGTAGTACTGTTCCGTTGCAAAGATCCATAAATCAAGATTTTCGCCAAGCCTTCCTTCAAATCTGGTTTCCCCTGCTCGCCTTTTAATGCAACGAGAAAATCGGAGCGCTCATTAGCCTGTTGCATTTGGACATGCATTTGAGCTTGCACCTGAGCTTGCTATTGCTGTCGCTGCAGCGTGAGATACATTGAGCGGAGCGGTTGCATCCTCTTAACCATTGGCACTTGCCGTATCGTGTGGAATCGGCGCTCGCGATCTTGGGCGCGACGCTGACCGTGAGCATTCGTTATCGTCAGGAGCACTTATTCAGCTCTGTTGACGAGGTCTTGGGTTAAGAGATGGGCCATGCTTGGTGAATTTCTCAGCGCTCTTTGTATAATCTAGCAGACCTCAATAAAACCTCAAGAATAAAAACAAATTTGATCAAATTTTGTTTTTGCAGTCTACGCTTTTTGTACAAATAGATAGAGTATTCTAATGAACCTTCCAAAAGCTCTTAGGTTTGCTAAATACGGCGCTTTAGGTATTCAGTGATGTCGTGCACTAAATTCTTGGTACCTGAGTCTTTACAATCCGGGATCTCCTTTTTGGTTAAGTTTGACGAGCTTTAGCTGCTTTACCGTCGATAATCACGAGTCTTTTCGCAGCTTGTCGAGCTCCTAGCTACGGCCAGTTAGGAACTCAGTGGTGTTGATGAACGGGTTAGTGAGTTTACGAGTCTTCAGTTTTCCTATACAACGAAGCCAATCAGTAGTATCGAATGTAGATCAACTAAAGTCAAGTGGGTAACTTATCTGGAAGTTATTCTCCGTGTAATCAGAAGCGGGGCAGGGAAAAAGCACAACACCACGAAGCAACTAAAGGAGTTCCACATGTATGTACCACACTAGCGTGCAATCACACTAACCAATCACTGAAGTCTGAATTCGGGCTCTAGGAAACCCTTTGTAATCTAGTACTTCCCACTTTGTGGCTCATACCACCAATCACAAGATGACTCGCTTCTCACTGACCACGAGCACCCTTGCCTTAAACCTTTGCACTTGACACGACAGGTGCTACTATGTTACATAGTCGCGGAGAGGCTGAGTGAAGTCGGCCGTCGGACATGGCTGAGGCGCGGGCGAGGTGAAGTCGTAGAAGAGGAGGAGTGCCTGTTGCTTAAAGCAAATTGAGAAGTGATATTGGATGAAGAGCCATTGCGATCATTTTCTCGCTACAACCTAAATGGTTGCTCTCAGCCATCTACTGCTAATCCATCTTCCTTTTTACACATACTGAATTTCTTTTGTCCAATATGGTCTTTTGGTTCCCAGTGATCATAAGACATCTGGAACTGTCTTCTAGTCGGACACTGTATTGTCGCCTATAGTACGAATGTGTATGCATTTTGGGAATAACGTCATTATTTTGCGTAAAAGGCGTTACCAACAAAATTGCCGGTGACGACGGTTACGTCACGGTATCGAGATTGTATTTTCTGAGATCTCGTCACTTTGTCGCAGACATGCACTAAATTTCAAAGTTTCATGCACTATGAAATTTTCAAACCGCGTGCGCGTCGCCACACCAGCATTAGCCAAGGATAAGACAAGAGCGCTCGTCTTGTTACCATTGAGATAAATTGCGCTGCATACAGCACTCAAGATAGCAGTTTTGCTTACTCAATCGTCTTCAGCAACCGCGGTCAACTTATTTGAGTCCTTAAAGCCACATTCGCTTTTTATAATTACTCTCACTTCCATGGAGTTGCCGAATGCTAATCGCGGTGCAAACACAATATACGCTTGATTGCAGTTTCTCAATCGCCCGATCAGGCTGCAGTCGCACGTATGCTTTACCTTTTGACTGTACTAAGTTTTCTACACTGAAATCATCAAAACGTATCTGGCAATCTTGTCTTTTTACAGCACCCCCTATCCTCTTTCACCAAACTTGGGCGAATACGCTACAAGTTATTGCAGTGACAATAGCTTTTATCGACCTCACTGGCAAGTTCGGTTGCCGCTGTTGTCATTACCTTGGACATCTTGAGCGTGTGAGCCTTTGATGGTGCAGAAGTAGCCGTCTCAGTATCCTCGATCGTTTTCTGGAAGGACGGCACCTCAGACTTCCGACGTCTTGGTAGCCTCGATCGTCCCACAGGACGTCAGCAACTCAGTAACAACCTTTAGTTTTCCCGCCGTGAACGTTGTCGTATCATGAAGGGGGGGGGGGTGAACTTCATCAATGGTCTTCGGCAAGCGCGGTGAGATTTCTTTGACAGAGATTAACAGCAACTCAGTCGTGAAACATTGTCGCCTCTATAAAAGTAGTCTTTCGGTAGTTTTAATGATCACCTGAGAATGTATCATCGGGTAGATGTCATGCGGCCTCTCCGGCATCGACGGCTAGCTAGCTGAAGAAGCCGACATCACTTCACAATTTGTTCGTGTACTCGGTGGCCTCTCGGCATTGTCAACAGAAGAGAACAGCCCAACTTAAAATGCCTCCTTTTAGATGTAACCGTCGCCTCTAATGATAGCTGCGTTGGCACGCTTGATTGTCGCCTGCACAGTTGGCACTTCAGTGAGCACCGTCAATAGCTCTGGAGCCAAGGCTCTCAAAATATTTCTCGTAACAATTTCTTCTGCGCCAGAGATGTATTCGCAAACGTGTACGCGAAGCTTATTCGTGCGTAAGCGCTTAAGTTACTGCTTGCGTCGACATTTGCGGTCTCCACGTCTGCCTTTTTGTGCTTGGTACATCTATATACAAAAGTGTCATCGAAATCTTTTGCATTATAAGACCTGATATACGACGATTAAAGTCGCAGAGATGAAAAGCCTTCATGGCTTTTCATCTCCAGAGCATACTGCTCGGAGTGCTGACCGCAGTTGGTAATATAACGCTCTCTTGCGTAACATTTGGTCTTACCAGTCGCATGGCTTGAGTGTTTTGTACATCGCACGTCTCGCTATACTATATCTTTTCTTAATAACTGGCGTCTGTATCTGGTAGTGGCCACATTAAGCTTATTGGCTCTTTTTCAACCCGGCGGGCTTTAAAGAAGTAAGTTTGTATACGGTACGCATAGTTTGCCGGAAGAAATAGGAGCTTTAGTTTACCCTGAGTAGAAAATGCCGCATTGTATGATGTATTGCGCGTAAGTACTCATTTACACGCTCTCACACTGAGCTTGAAATATAACGACAGCTCTTCTCTGTTGCTCCGTTTACAGCAAAGCAAACATCATGTCCATTCAACATTGTTAATTTAGAACAGAAGACTCTTTTTTTCATCTTCTTTTAAAGGCTTTCAAACTTACCACGAATCAGTCGACGCAGACGGCTTCGTCTCTTTCTGTCAAATATGTACTTTAATAGCTGAAGGATGCGTGGTTAATCAAGTCAAGTTCTTGTGCGACTAAATGTTGCACCTCCTCAGCAGGTGTTCACTTCGTCTTGTACGCCCTGAGGCTAATGAGCATACTGCTCCATTCTTACAGAGGCACTCGAAACGACTCAGATGTAGGCTGACTAAGCGTACTACCAGGTGAAGCGGAGTTACCGTTGGTTTTGCTTAAAGTAAGCAAAAGTTCAGATCTGTGACCACTTAGTAGCGATAAAGATACAAGCTCTTCACTGAAATTGATTTATTTTCAGATGGGCTATCCTGATGACTCCAGAATTTGTATTGACATTATTTATGGGGCCCGATGAAACTTTGTATTTAAGTGCGAGCTGATCTTTATTTAAAAAATATCTTTTAATCTAACTTTGTGACAGGCATAATGCTCTCTGCTAATATGTAACTGACCTTGTGGCTCGAGCGGTTAGCCGTTCGACACAGGCCCGAGAGGTACCTGATTTGATCCCCATAGGATCCCAATTAAGGCAGCCGGAGATAGGTCACTAAAGTAGACGAGCCATCACGCCCGGATGTGCGAGTGCTTTACCAACTCGCGCTTGATTGGGTAATAAAAGGGTTGGGTGGGGGACGCCCCAATGACCAAAAAAGCCCCATACTGTAATGAGGGGTACGGAAACCGGTCCTAAAATGGGTCGGATTGCTGCCAGCATCCCGCGATAAAGACTGCTTAGTCCTAGCGCGTAGATTCCGGTAGCCAAAATCTCCTTGCTAATATGTATCAATCGTTGGTCTTCATGCCATGTACTGCTTTCGTCACAAAATATGGTAGCATCACCAACTAGTGTGGCACACACAATTTATGTCACAATGTTACACAGCGAGTGTCATTATCTGCGAGCTTTACTCAGTATTTGGCGTGCGCAAACTATAACGACTATGTTTGAACTGCCTTGGTTCAAAACAACCCAAGCTTTTATTAATTTATAGCGAATATTGTGGCTGATGAGCAGAGCTAGATGCTAAAGGTGTCTTTATTTTTCTCCTGAACCAAGCTTGTAGAAGAAGTGTAGAGTGGTACGTGATTCACTGTTGTACTGCACCATTGCTCAGCACTCGGTCTGTCTCCGCACCGAATAATGGTTGACTTTTTATCAGATTGCGTTTATGCCTCACCATGGCTCCGCTAGGAGCTAAGCGGATAACAACTAATGTCATGACCTCCACTAAATTATTCAATCTTAGACTACACAGCACTTGGGGCAATCTAGATTTCGGAAACTTCGCAGCTGTGTTCTAGAAATACCGGATATCGCTCATCCCCTTTAGCAATTTCGCTTTGGCGTGCTATCATAGATATAGCCTATGGCTGACTTTCTTCATCAAGTAGATCGTCCACGTTTTCCACATCGATCGGTACGTCAAGGTTGTGCTACCATTGGCTACAGAACACGTTGAGGCTAGTTCATATTAAGTTTCAAATTTTACGCGATTTCAGACAAATGAGCCTAGTAAAGCGTCGATAATCGCAGAGATCAGCTACTAGCCCATACAACTAAAATTTGTGACAGGCGGCAGTAGAAAATAAATCCCGTTCATTGAGACAGTATTCTTTCCGTACACACGGTTCCGCTGAATGTGACAATGCCTTTCATTACTTCAGTATTGAGCTTTTTTGCTAGTGCACTTGCCTCCCCAATTTTTGCGATGGTCAGTCATCAGCCCTTTCTTTCGCGATTCAAATTTTTTTTCGCTCAATCAAGTCCCTTTCTTAGGCGCCCCATTTTCTGTCTGGTGTACGCCTTTCTAATAAAGTATCAGGGCTTCTTTAACGCAAAAAGTAGAGCAAACGTAAGTTGTCTTTTCGAACATGTTTGTACTTAAATTATCGCAATCAGCTGAGTTGAGGCTAAAACGGAAGTAAACAAATTGAAGTCCCTGATCTGCCGCCCTGAGCTAATTTAAACCTATCCCCCTAGACTCTTTCAGAAGCTTCTCTGTGAATGTCATCGAATGACGTCATTTTCGTGTCGTAAGTTTATGACGTCACGGCCCCACTAATATCAGTCGTAATTATACCAATTATCTTATGCCGTTCACCTGCCCCTCGAAGATGACACCATCCATACGCGCAACATGCATTTAGTGGTATAATACCCAACTCCTACTCGCTGCTAATGCTGTGAACGTTCAATTTCACTAGCCTTCACCAAGAATTTGACTTGATTGGGTGCCTAGAGCCTTCACCATGATGTCTGTTTATTGGTCCACCGTCGACATATACTTGACCGCGATCCAGCATATCCGGTGTTGAGCCTTATATAACCCAATAAATCAAGTTCATTTTTAGAGAGAGGGCTTGAGCTAAAGCGTCGACTTTTTCAATATCAAATAGAGTACTGATCTATAAGTCGATTTACGTCTCAAGCACATAGACTCTACTTTAATTTGGAAAATTCACAGCCTTATAAACGCAGCTCCGCTTACGCATGCACTTTTGCTACGTTGGTAGATGCTTCTTATATAAACCTGCTAATTCGTCATCCACAAGATCAAATGGTTGTCTGTACTTGTTTCAGACAACGTTGATGAAATCATTTTCAACACCAATACGCCATACTCTGGCTTATTTAGAACTGTTTCTTTTAAGTTAAATTCTGAATGAAGCTTCTAATGCATTCAATGTTGGACCACTTGATTTCAATATGCTCAATCTCATGGGATCGTCTACCCTATCAACAATTGGTTTTATATTAGTGCAACAAGTGTGATCTCGGCTCATAAAATGCTTTGGAAGTACTACAATCACCAATTTATGACTGCAAATACACGTCAGCTGGTAGTATCGGTATCGAAATTGGATCAAGTGTTGCCCCTTTCTTAAATCTAGTGGTAATTTTCGACTACTAGCCCGTAGACTCTGCTAAATGTCGTTATTTAAGTTAAACAATCGATGTGCGTAGCAGATAAGATACATTGCCTAAGACTCTATAAAATTAGGTGCAGGATCTATTGCTGACTTCACTGACCGTGAATGATTAAGTGTCGAAATCTATTTTGTCAACCCTATCGGTCTCATGTTCAAAATCTATCATACAAGGATATCCATTCTGCTCCACGCAACGATAACAATAGCATCCAAGGGCTTCAGAATTTAGTTGTAGAGCTACAAGAATACTTGAACGAGCAATTGATAAAAAAACATTAAGCCAGCCTTTCGAATTTAGCTTTGTATTAATTTATAGCATCTCGTCAATTTTCTGTACAATTAAACATATGTAGATGTTGATATAAACACAATTAACTTTGTCATGCCATAGATTTTTTCTTATTTCGTGTTTCTTCGTCGTCGCTGCTCTGCTCGACATCAAATTGCTAGAGTATATGCTAAATAAGCATTTTTTTGCTTGCTCAGCAACAATTTAGCAGCTCGTTTGTCGCTGGGAGACTTTTAAGGCGAAGCTTTTGTTTCTTTTCGTCTCGCAAACTCAATGATTTTTGTGAAACGATTTAGCTAGTCAATTCTTGGCATCTTTAATTCAGATGGCTTTCTCAATCTCTAATTGTGCGCTCCTATAATTTCCAACTCAACCATCAACCTCATCTCTTGAGTCCTTTTCCTTTATTACATGCTCGAGTAATGACCACCTTCCGGACAGTGTCATGTATTTAGCTGTTCGGATAAATGTTCTTGTTATTGACCGCTATATCATTTTGATGAGCAATTTGTTTCTTTGTCGAGGTGGATTTCAGCCAGGCTCTTCAGCGATAAGCTAATGGAAAAATGGTGCCCAAGAAATTTCAAGTAGTAGTCAAGAAGTTGAAGTGCACTTACTAAAGCTTTTTTTTAAAATGGATGTGTCACAACAATGACACATAGAGTTCGATATCTAGATGTCATTAAATATAGCAACCCTAATGTCAATATCGATCATTCATTGATTATACTTTCAATGTCGCGTTGTTTATGTCACAGGGTATTATTACTAGTTTTTAATCTCAACTTGAGTCACAAAAAATCTCTACCACTACCTTGATGCTAGTAAGTCACCAAGTCGACAAAAGATCTAAATGCTTTTGAGAAAGAAAGCAAACTTCACAAGACCGCTCTTTGCAAGGCTTGTAGAGTCCATTAACTATCCTTTGCTGTAGATAATAAAGCCACAGAAAAACATATTGCCATCACTGATCAAATCCGGGTTTAATTATCAACCTCACAGTATTTCAAATCAAATAAAACCACACAAGGTCTTGGCAATCTAAGAGGGTCGAAATAAGCCTTAACTTAGTCTATTATTGCCATTCAGTGATTCCCCTCAATGCCCACTGAAAAGATAACTTTGCTTTAAAATAGATCCTGCTTGGAGTACTTTGACTGGCAATTTTCTCGCATTAATTAATATCAACTCAAGAATGTTGCCAGTCAAAGTACTCGTAAACAATACTCTATTTTTTTTGGCAAGCATATTACAATTGTCGTCAATACAAATGCCTTACAATTATGTTTTTGCGTCTACGTTTTTACTTTCCAGCACTCCGTTTGATCAGATCCAGCTGAGACGCTTTCTAAGGACAATCAACAGAGGTCGGTATGCCGGATGATACTGTTTTAAAGTTAAAGCTATCTCTTAAAAAGCGGCACTGAGTTTTGGGTGAAGCTTCAAATGCTACTAGCACTTCAACTGCTCCTGTCTAGTTGATAAATTGCCTGAGCATGGAAATCGATTGTTGTTCAGGTTGCTATTGATGACACCACGGTGCAAACCCACGAGTTCATGAAAATATGGTTACCACTTTTTAGGCTCTGATTGAAATGGATTATAGATCCAACACGCAACTTTGCATTGGATGAAAATTGTATCCGGCGATATAAAGTACTGACAAGCGGCACAAACGCTCGATTACTCGATGATCTCGTCGCGCATGACAGCTACTTAAAATATTTGTGAGTATGAATTAGCTGACACCTACTCGAGCAGGAAAGAATTCGAGCGATAGTACCGCTCTTGATCAACAGAGTACGAAGCTTTCATTCGGTGTGATGGCAGGTAACGCGAATGTTCAGTATCTCAGCTTTTTGTGCGGCTTCTGCAGGCTTTGTTGGTTTTGGCTACGTCGCGCAATTTCTGATGTACATTTGAGTTGCGGGTTTATCTGACTATTACAAGAAATGTTTTACACAAAAAAAGCGTGTGTTTTTTATCTCATATTTGGCACTGTCGGCTTAACACAGTTGCAAGATAGAGCAATAATTTAGATTTTTGGGTGACTCTAGATATCAAGTAGTGGCACAGCAGCAATTCCCTTGGCGGGTGGCTCTGCTCTGCACGATTTTGTGGTATTGTATTGTATTACGTTATTGCGTTGCCAAGTTATGCACGTGCTAGGCTCAGTCTGGCTAGTCCACGGCATAGAGTGGTGTCCGCATACGTCGGGTCTCGTTCGGCGGGCAGTGCAGCCAGCACCGAGGCCGTGAGGGTCTTCCATTATTTTGTGTAGTTCTGACTTGGTAAGAGCCCAGGTGGCGCCCTGGTGCTGGAGACCGTCGCGTCGAGGGTGAGACTCGTTAGAGACCTGCAGATGCCCGAGAGCACCTGCCCGAAGCGCGCGAGCATCTAGCCCCCGCGCTTGGAAGGAGGGCGTCACCCCAACCTTTTCCGAAAAGATTTTGTGGTTATGCTAAAAATTGCGCTGTCAAAATTGCTTATGTGGTGTTGCTAATCTTAAGCATTTGATCATACGACTACTAATTACCCATCCGACGGCAGATGTTACTGCGTCGGACAAAAACAAATTCTTTTTGTCAGCACTTCCTGCCGCACTGAATAATATACAGATTACAGTCAGAAGCATTCTGATATTTAGAAGAATTTTTCGTACAGAAATGCCAAAATCGGATGTTGATGCTGGCTTTGTTGATTTTGCCTTGGCTGTTTTGCTATGTCAGCACCAGTAGGAATCACTTATCGATTTGTTGGTGTTGCTATTCGTCGTCGTCTTTCAAGTGAAGATGCTTTAAAAACGGTATTATTGTGTCTGGCAGCTTCAAATCTAACAAGGTCACTTAGTGGGTGATGTTGTTGCAAGCATTAACACGGCGATGATTATCGTATTGCAAGGATTGTCGTCCGAGTCAAAGTGACTATCACAAAAAAAAATAAACGCTAAGCACGTGACCCATTTCAGATTAATTACGAGTCGCCTCTCCGATAGTCAGACCAAGCAAAAACTATTTGGTCGCTACACTCGTATATCGTCCACTATTATACATTTTCACTCGAAACGAACGCTATCACCCTCGTGGTGAGCGACCCTACTTGACCGTGCCGTCCAGCGAAAAGTTTCGACGATAGTCTTGCCGGCGAGACACGCCGCAATTGGCGGCGTCCCGCTTGAAAAAGGACTGAGCCTATCGACCAATCCAAGTTTGCTCCACTTCGTCGAGTGGCCTCGACCGCTCGACAAGCTGCGCATTTGCATTTGCGTCGGCTTATCCTGATGTTACTCTCCTAGATGATGACATCGAACATCTGAGCACGAGTCCATCCATGCGTCATCGCAGACTTTCGAACGCAGATCACCGAGCGAATGCTCAGCGAGCAGTCCGCAATTTCGTGGTCACCAAGACAGAATGATACTATCACAGATTGCAGTCGATGCAGAAGCAAGACGTAAGACCAATAATATGCGTAGTAGATTGAGTGACTTTCAACAGTGCTCCAATTAGTCGGACAGGTTTCCACTACGGCGAGTAAAGCTCTCATTCTGAGTTGAGCGAATAGGCTTGCCCAATGCAAAGTCGTCACCACGGAATGAAGACAATGATTTGAGCGGTCGTATCAAAGAATGATCCACTCTGCTTTCCTTGTCGCCGTCGTCGTACTCGATCACATAGGTTTCATCAGCGTTGACACGTGAAATCGTACCCTTGAAGTATTTTTCATTCTCCATGGAACGAGCCTCCACACGTGTACCAACACGATATACAATTCGACTCGGCACGGAATCCAAAGACTCGGAATCAAGTTTGGCTTCATCACACGAAGACATTCTATTACTATTTTGGAGGTCTGAGTCATGGTCGCAACTATGCACGACACTATCGCTCAGTGGCCGGATCAACTCAACCGACACACCCGTCTCCTTCTCACCGTCGTCGTAGTCGATATTGTACGTACCATTTAACCGGCAGCGGGAGATGACGCCTGAGTAAAATTTGCTCTTACCCTTGTACTGGGCCTCAACCTTGTCGCCCTCTTTAAACTTCTTCTGCTTCAGGTCGTCATCAGCATCGTGGCCAACCTTTTTACCAAGTAGCCGAATCAAGTCAGCCGACACACCCGTCTCTCTCTCACCGTCGTCGTAGTCGATGTCGTACGTGCCATTTAACCGGCAGCGGGAGATGACGCCTGGGTAAAATTTGCTCTTACCCTTGTACTGGGCCTCAACCTTGTCGCCCTCTTTAAACTTCTTCTGCTTCAGGTCGTCATCAGCGTCGTGGCCGACCCTTTTACCAAAGGGCCGGATCAATTCAGCCGGCACACCCGTCTCCTTCTCACCGTCGTCGTAGTCGATGTCGTACGTGCCATTCAACCGGCAGCGGGAGATGACGCCTGAGTAAAATTTGCTCTTACCCTTGTACTGGGCCTCGATCTTGTCACCCTCTTTAAACTTCTTCTGCTTCAGGTCGTCATCAGCATCGTGGCGAACCTTTTTACCAAGAAGCCGAATCAAGTCAGCCGACACACCCGTCTCCTTCTCACCGTCGTCGTAGTCGATGTCGTACGTGCCATTTAACCGGCAGCGGGAGATGACGCCTGAGTAAAATTTGCTCTTACCCTTGTACTGGGCCTCTACCTTGTCGCCCTCTTTAAACTTCTTCTGCTTCAGGTCGGCATCAGCATCGTGGGCAACCTTTTTAACGAGAGGCCGGATCAACTCAGCCGACACACCCGTTTCCTTCTCACCGTCGTCGTAGTCGATGTCGTACGTGCCATTTAACCGGCAGCGGGAGATGACGCCTGAGTAAAATTTGCTCTTACCCTTGTACTGGGCCTCTACCTTGTCGCCCTCTTTAAACTTCTTCTGCTTCAGGTCGGCATCAGCATCGTGGGCAATCTTTTTAACGAGAGGCCGGATCAACTCAGCCGACACACCCGTTTCCTTCTCACCGTCGTCGTAGTCGATGTCGTACGTGCCATTTAACCGGCAGCGGGAGATGACGCCTGGATAAAATTTGCTCTTACCCTTGTACTGGGCCTCAACCTTGTCGCCCTCTTTAAACTTCTTCTGCTTCAGGTCGTCATCAGCGTCGTGGCCGACCCTTTTACCAAAGGGCCGGATCAATTCAGCCGGCACACCCGTCTCCTTCTCACCGTCGTCGTAGTCGATGTCGTACGTGCCATTCAACCGGCAGCGGGAGATGACGCCTGAGTAAAATTTGCTCTTACCCTTGTACTGGGCCTCTACCTTGTCGCCCTCTTTAAACTTCTTCTGCTTCAGGTCGTCATCAGCATCGTGGCCAACCTTTTTACCAAGAAGCCGAATCAAGTCAGCCGACACACCCGTCTCCTTCTCACCGTCGTCGTAGTCGATGTCGTACGTGCCATTTAACCGGCAGCGGGAGATGACGCCTGAGTAAAATTTGCTCTTACCCTTGTACTGGGCCTCGATCTTGTCACCCTCTTTAAACTTCTTCTGCTTCAGGTCGTCATCAGCATCGTGGCCAACCTTTTTACCAAGAAGCCGAATCAAGTCAGCCGACACACCCGTCTCCTTCTCACCGTCGTCGTAGTCGATGTCGTACGTGCCATTTAACCGGCAGCGGGAGATGACGCCTGAGTAAAATTTGCTCTTACCCTTGTACTGGGCCTCTACCTTGTCGCCCTCTTTAAACTTCTTCTGCTTCAGGTCGTCATCAGCATCGTGGCCAACCTTTTTAACGAGAGGCCGGATCAACTCAGCCGACACACCCGTCTCCTTCTCACCGTCGTCGTAGTCGATGTCGTACGTGCCATTCAACCGGCAGCGGGAGATGACGCCTGAGTAAAATTTGCTCTTACCCTTGTACTGGGCCTCGATCTTGTCACCCTCTTTAAACTTCTTCTGCTTCAGGTCGTCATCAGCATCGTGGCCAACCTTTTTACCAAGAAGCCGAATCAAGTCAGCCGACACACCCGTCTCCTTCTCACCGTCGTCGTAGTCGATGTCGTACGTGCCATTTAACCGGCAGCGGGAGATGACGCCTGAGTAAAATTTGCTCTTACCCTTGTACTGGGCCTCTACCTTGTCGCCCTCTTTAAACTTCTTCTGCTTCAGGTCGTCATCAGCATCGTGGCCAACCTTTTTAACGAGAGCCGATCAACTCAGCCGACACACCCGTCTCCTTCTCACCGTCGTCGTAGTCGATGTCGTACGTGCCATTTAACCGGCAGCGGGAGATGACGCCTGAGTAAAATTTGCTCTTACCCTTGTACTGGGCCTCGATCTTGTCACCCTCTTTAAACTTCTTCTGCTTCAGGTCGTCATCAGCATCGTGGCCAACCTTTTTACCAAGAAGCCGAATCAAGTCAGCCGACACACCCGTCTCCTTCTCACCGTCGTCGTAGTCGATGTCGTACGTGCCATTTAACCGGCAGCGGGAGATGACGCCTGAGTAAAATTTGCTCTTACCCTTGTACTGGGCCTCTACCTTGTCGCCCTCTTTAAACTTCTTCTGCTTCAGGTCGTCATCAGCATCGTGGCAACCTTTTTAACGAGAGCCGGATCAACTCAGCCGACACACCCGTCTCCTTCTCACCGTCGTCGTAGTCGATGTCGTACGTGCCATTTAACCGGCAGCGGGAGATGACGCCTGAGTAAAATTTGCTCTTACCCTTGTACTGGGCCTCGATCTTGTCACCCTCTTTAAACTTCTTCTGCTTCAGGTCGTCATCAGCATCGTGGCCAACCTTTTTACCAAGAAGCCGAATCAAGTCAGCCGACACACCCGTCTCCTTCTCACCGTCGTCGTAGTCGATGTCGTACGTGCCATTTAACGGCAGCGGGAGATGACGCCTGAGTAAAATTTGCTCTTACCCTTGTACTGGCCTCTACCTTGTCGCCCTCTTTAAACTTCTTCTGCTTCAGGTCGTCATCAGCATCGTGGCAACTTTTTAACGAGAGGCCGGATCAACTCAGCCGACACACCCGTTTCCTTCTCACCGTCGTCGTAGTCGATGTCGTACGTGCCATTTAACCGGCAGCGGGAGATGACGCCTGAGTAAAATTTGCTCTTACCCTTGTACTGGGCCTCGATCTTGTCACCCTCTTTAAACTTCTTCTGCTTCAGGTCGTCATCAGCATCGTGGCCAACCTTTTTACCAAGAAGCCGAATCAAGTCAGCCGACACACCCGTCTCCTTCTCACCGTCGTCGTAGTCGATGTCGTACGTGCCATTTAACCGGCAGCGGGAGATGACGCCTGAGTAAAATTTGCTCTTACCCTTGTACTGGGCCTCTACCTTGTCGCCCTCTTTAAACTTCTTCTGCTTCAGGTCGTCATCAGCAACGTGGCCAACCTTTTTAACAAGAGGCCGGATCAACTCAGCCGACACACCCGTCTCCTTCTCACCGTCGTCGTAGTCGATGTCGTACGTGCCATTTAACCGGCAGCGGGAGATGACGCCTGAGTAAAATTTGCTCTTACCCTTGTACTGGGCCTCGATCTTGTTACCCTCTTTAAACTTCTTCTGCTTCAGGTCGTCATCAGCATCGTGGCCAACCTTTTTACCAAGAAGCCGAATCAAGTCAGCCGACACACCCGTCTCCTTCTCACCGTCGTCGTAGTCGATGTCGTACGTGCCATTTAACCGGCAGCGGGAGATGACGCCTGAGTAAAATTTGCTCTTACCCTTGTACTGGGCCTCTACCTTGTCGCCCTCTTTAAACTTCTTCTGCTTCAGGTCGTCATCAGCATCGTGGCAACCTTTTTAACGAGAGGCCGGATCAACTCAGCCGACACACCCGTCTCCTTCTCACCGTCGTCGTAGTCGATGTCGTACGTGCCATTTAACCGGCAGCGGGAGATGACGCCTGAGTAAAATTTGCTCTTACCCTTGTACTGGGCCTCGATCTTGTCACCCTCTTTAAACTTCTTCTGCTTCAGGTCGTCATCAGCATCGTGGCCAACCTTTTTACCAAGAAGCCGAATCAAGTCAGCCGACACACCCGTCTCCTTCTCACCGTCGTCGTAGTCGATGTCGTACGTGCCATTTAACCGGCAGCGGGAGATGACGCCTGAGTAAAATTTGCTCTTACCCTTGTACTGGGCCTCTACCTTGTCGCCCTCTTTAAACTTCTTCTGCTTCAGGTCGTCATCAGCATCGTGGGCAACCTTTTTAACGAGAGGCCGGATCAACTCAGCCGACACACCCGTCTCCTTCTCACCGTCGTCGTAGTCGATGTCGTACGTGCCATTTAACCGGCAGCGGGAGATGACGCCTGAGTAAAATTTGCTCTTACCCTTGTACTGGGCCTCTACCTTGTCGCCCTCTTTAAACTTCTTCTGCTTCAGGTCGTCATCAGCATCGTGGCCAACCTTTTTAACGAGAGGCCGGATCAACTCAGCCGACACACCCGTCTCCTTCTCACCGTCGTCGTAGTCGATGTCGTACGTGCCATTCAACCGGCAGCGGGAGATGACGCCTGAGTAAAATTTGCTCTTACCCTTGTACTGGGCCTCGATCTTGTCACCCTCTTTAAACTTCTTCTGCTTCAGGTCGTCATCAGCATCGTGGCCAACCTTTTTACCAAGAAGCCGAATCAAGTCAGCCGACACACCCGTCTCCTTCTCACCGTCGTCGTAGTCGATGTCGTACGTGCCATTTAACCGGCAGCGGGAGATGACGCCTGAGTAAAATTTGCTCTTACCCTTGTACTGGGCCTCTACCTTGTCGCCCTCTTTAAACTTCTTCTGCTTCAGGTCGTCATCAGCATCGTGGGCAACCTTTTTAACGAGAGGCCGGATCAACTCAGCCGACACACCCGTCTCCTTCTCACCGTCGTCGTAGTCGATGTCGTACGTGCCATTTAACCGGCAGCGGGAGATGACGCCTGAGTAAAATTTGCTCTTACCCTTGTACTGGGCCTCGATCTTGTCACCCTCTTTAAACTTCTTCTGCTTCAGGTCGTCATCAGCATCGTGGCCAACCTTTTTACCAAGAAGCCGAATCAAGTCAGCCGACACACCCGTCTCCTTCTCACCGTCGTCGTAGTCGATGTCGTACGTGCCATTTAACCGGCAGCGGGAGATGACGCCTGAGTAAAATTTGCTCTTACCCTTGTACTGGGCCTCTACCTTGTCACCCTCTTTAAACTTCTTCTGCTTCAGGTCGTCATCAGCATCGTGGGCAACCTTTTTAACGAGAGGCCGGATCAACTCAGCCGACACACCCGTCTCCTTCTCACCGTCGTCGTAGTCGATGTCGTACGTGCCATTTAACCGGCAGCGGGAGATGACGCCTGAGTAAAATTTGCTCTTACCCTTGTACTGGGCCTCGATCTTGTCACCCTCTTTAAACTTCTTCTGCTTCAGGTCGTCATCAGCATCGTGGCCAACCTTTTTACCAAGAAGCCGAATCAAGTCAGCCGACACACCCGTCTCCTTCTCACCGTCGTCGTAGTCGATGTCGTACGTGCCATTTAACCGGCAGCGGGAGATGACGCCTGAGTAAAATTTGCTCTTACCCTTGTACTGGGCCTCTACCTTGTCGCCCTCTTTAAACTTCTTCTGCTTCAGGTCGTCATCAGCATCGTGGCCGACCTTTTTAACGAGAGGCCGGATCAACTCAGCCGACACACCCGTCTCCTTCTCACCGTCGTCGTAGTCGATGTCGTACGTGCCATTCAACCGGCAGCGGGAAATGACGCCTGAGTAAAATTTGCTCTTACCATTGTACTGGGCTTCGACCTTGTCGCCCTCTTTAAACTTCTTCTGCTTCAGGTCGTCATCAGCATCGTGGCCAACCTTTTTACCAAGAGGCCGGATCAACTCAGCCGACACACCCGTCTCCTTCTCACCGTCGTCGTAGTCGATGTCGTACGTGCCGCTCAACCGGCAGCGGGAGATGACGCCTGAGTAAAATTTGCTCTTACCCTTGTACTGGGCCTCGACCTTGTCGCCCTCTTTAAACTTCTTCTGCTTCAGGTCGTCATCAGCATCGTGGGCAACCTTTTTAACGAGAGGCCGGATCAACTCAGCCGACACACCCGTCTCCTTCTCACCGTCGTCGTAGTCGATGTCGTACGTGCCATTCAACCGGCAGCGGGAGATGACGCCTGAGTAAAATTTGCTCTTACCCTTGTACTGGGCCTCGATCTTGTCACCCTCTTTAAACTTCTTCTGCTTCAGGTCGTCATCAGCATCGTGGCCAACCTTTTTACCAAGAAGCCGAATCAAGTCAGCCGACACACCCGTCTCCTTCTCACCGTCGTCGTAGTCGATGTCGTACGTGCCATTTAACCGGCAGCGGGAGATGACGCCTGAGTAAAATTTGCTCTTACCCTTGTACTGGGCCTCTACCTTGTCGCCCTCTTTAAACTTCTTCTGCTTCAGGTCGTCATCAGCATCGTGGCCGACCTTTTTAACGAGAGGCCGGATCAACTCAGCCGACACACCCGTCTCCTTCTCACCGTCGTCGTAGTCGATGTCGTACGTGCCATTCAACCGGCAGCGGGAAATGACGCCTGAGTAAAATTTGCTCTTACCCTTGTACTGGGCCTCGACCTTATCGCCCTCTTTAAACTTCTTCTGCTTCAGGTCGTCATCAGCATCGTGGCCAACCTTTTTACCAAGAGGCCTAATCAAGTCAGCCGACACACCCGTCTCCTTCTCACCGTCGTCGTAGTCGATGTCGTACGTGCCATTCAACCGGCAGCGGGAGATGACGCCTGAGTAAAATTTGCTCTTACCCTTGTACTGGGCCTCGACCTTATCGCCCTCTTTAAACTTCTTCTGCTTCAGGTCGTCATCAGCATCGTGGCCAACCTTTTTACCAAGAGGCCTAATCAACTCTGCCGACACACCCGTCTCCTTCTCACCGTCGTCGTAGTCGATGTCGTACGTGCCATTTAACCGGCAGCGGGAGATGACGCCTGAGTAAAATTTGCTCTTACCCTTGTACTGGGCCTCGATCTTGTCACCCTCTTTAAACTTCTTTTGCTTCAGGTCGTCATCAGCATCGTGGCTAACCTTTTTACCAAGAGGCCGGATCAATTCAGCCGACACACCCGTCTCCTTCTCACCGTCGTCGTAGTCGATGTCGTACGTGCCATTCAACCGGCAGCGTGAGATCACACCTGAGTAGAATTTGCTCTTGCCGAGGTATTGAGCTTCAACTGCCTGGTTAATTCTAAAACTTGGCTCGCAATATCTATTTGTGCTACCTGTAGAAGCTGTCGTGTCTGCCACTGAAGTTCTATCGTGTAGTCTTTGCCTTATGAACTTCGACTGAACTTGGGATTCAACTTCTCCGTTATGGTATACAATGTCGTATGTCCCGTCAATTCGACACTTCTTGATTGTACCAGCATAAAATTTACCTTGTCCGTTATATCGAGCCTCAATTTGGTCACCAGGCGCGTAAATTGGGTTGCACTCGTGATCCGAACCTTTTGATGGTGTTACTTTCTTACTCTCCTCAGCATCAGACACGTCCCGGGTCTCGATAATGCGGGCTCGAGATACCGCACGAATGCAATTCTCCTCAACATTTTTCTCATATAGACCATTGTCGAACTCAATATCGTACATTCTGTTTGGTCGAACCCGAGCAATCACACCTAGCTCGTAAGCATTTTCTTCTCTTGAAATAGCTTGAATTTCCTCTCCTCGTTCAAAGCGATTTTTTTTATCGTTTTTCTTTCGACTTAATGAGCGCCGGTGCCTACCCAAATTGCGCTTTTTGAATTGGCGACGACCCGACGAGATAGAAGATGATGAGGAAGACAGGGTTGAAGAGCTTGAGGACGAGCTCAAAATCAAGTGCTTCTTTGACCTACGCTTCTTTTTTGAGTTCAATATTTTCTTATTGTTAGCATTAAGCAGCCGCCCGCACATTTCACACTCGTCCAGATTGTAATTGTTATCGAATTTGCAATGCTTGCATTTGATGTATCCTTCACCACGTAACCCGGGCTGTGGCTTCGACGTTTCGCAAATTTCACAATGAGTGGCCCAATCCGCGATCTGCTGATGCGTGCACACTCGACAGACCCAACCATACCTTGGCAAAGGAGTTGCAAAGTCTGGGCTAGCAGAGGCATGATCCACTACTCTAGTGGCTGGCGTGGCCAAAGGTACTGCAGGGTGCACCTCATAACTTTGGGCAGAGCTTTCATGCCCAGAAAAATTTGACCGTCCACCTGCCCAGTCACTTGTGCGCTCCGGCAATATGTCCATCGTGCGTGTGTGAGATTGTTGCACTGCACCACTTCTTGCAACTCCAACGTCTGTCATTTCAAGAAAACGCACGTACGATATAGACGTCGTATCCGACGACTTTGCGAGCTGTATCATCATTACGTGAAGCGTAATATCCGGTATTAGAATGCTATAGTCTCGTAATAAAGCTGCAAACGTCGATCGAGACACAAACCCAGTGTTGTAGGAGTCGTAGTGGGCGAAGATGTCACGAAGTTGAATGCTGTTGTTCTCCAAAACACTCCGTCGAGCAGCCACAATCGATCGCACGTTGTCCCTATAGACAATGACTATATCAGTGTGCAAGCGCCTGAGTAAAATGAACGTAATCTCACTTACAACTCGTGCGCGTCGAGTTGAAGAAATCGGCCGAATGCAACGTAGTCCACTAATTTGGACCCTGGAATATTGAAAAGCTGACTGATGTTCTGAAGCACATGATCTCTAAGTATGACCCCCATTCTCCCGAGTGCTTCCTGAATTGTTCCTATGCGAAGCCCACCTGCGAAAGATAAGTCGTACGACTGAAAGAAAGGTATTAAGTCAAGGTACGCCTGTGCTCGCACCATGGCCTCACGAACTTGAAGCTTCAGCTCCTGCGGGTTCATTAACGGAATGACAGTAGGACTACAATAACTTTGATGAATCCGGTTGTTCCTTTCCGCTAAGCGATGCATCCCGTAAGTCATAGTTTCTCCAGACGATGACATATAGCCTCCTTCGTGCACTGCATTCACCTGCGCAACTGGGCTGACTGAGATCATCGGTGCCCCAGCCTGGCGGTGTATCGGTGACATATGGTATCCACCGTCGTTGTGGACCTCCTGTCCGTGCATTACATAACTATGGGGTGTCACGGGATGTGGCCGGTACGACATAGGATAGCTTGTGGATGTGGCACGTTGATAATGATCAAAATGAGATGACGAATGCGGCACCCGATTCACGCGTTGGTATGCATTGTTTGGATTGACTGTTTCCTCCAGCGAGTGTGTAATACCTCGCCAATATTCGGGATCCAAAGGCGTGGGGCGTCTATTGCTTGGGGTGACATCCGAGTCGGAACTATCCGAGCGCGCCAAGTACGCGAGCGTCTCCATTTCCATTTTGTGATGTTTTCGCCTTTCTTTTTCAGTTCTGCAGCCTAGTAGTAATTTTTTAGTCGCGTGCGACCGGTAGACGAAGCATCCCAAGTTTAAACTTAGCTGTAGTCATCGCATGGTGGTCTAGAGATGGGAGTCTACAGCTAGCATTCGTAAGTATCTTAGACCAAACGTGAACTAGGCTGCTGATCACAATAATGACTTCGAAGACGTCATTTTGTGTCATAGTGATGAGAACATTACACACTTCAACATCAGCACACGATTTTTTGTAGCTTTGCTGTCATCATTGTTACCCACAATTTATTTATAGCATATGCTTAACTTACGATGACGTATTGCATCTCGATCAAATCTTAACTCTATTGATTGCACGCTGATAGTAGAGTCTTTTCTTATTGAGCCTACTCTTGGAGAAGCAGCAGCGACAGGTAGCATATAGCATATCACCCATCACCGAAAATGTTGTCGATGATCTCAGCACCGATAGGCTTATAGGTGCTCGTAACACGACATCACCATTATTAGGTGGTTAAAAGAAACCTGAATTTAGCGGAAAAAGTCATTTATATCGTAAAAGTTTAGCGGATAGTTAAACCATCGACTGCTGACATTGCTGACCGAACAGCATTTAATCGAAAGCTCGAAATAGATAGAAGATTTAACTAGTATATTTATGCTGCCCAAAATCCCCGTTATTTTGCGATAAAAAGGCTCATCTCTTTTTATGCCACTACTATTGTATTGTATTGTATTACGTTATCGCGTTGCAAGCTATGCACGTGCTAGGCTCTATGGCTAGTCCACGGCATAGAGTGGTGTCCGCATACGTCGGGTCTCGTTCGGCGGGCAGTGCAGCTAGCACCGAGGCCGTGAGGGTCTTCCATTATTTTGTGTAGTTCTGACTTGGTAAGAGCCCAGGTGGCGCCCTGGTGCTGGAGACCGTCGCGTCGAGGGTGAGACTCGTTAGAGACCTGCAGATGCCCGAGAGCACCTTCCCGAAGCGCGCGAGCATTTAGCCCCCGCGCTTGGAAGAAGGGCGTCACCCCAACCTTTCCGAAAACCACTCCTACTATTATAAGCGTAAAATAATTCTTATAGAGCGCTGAGATGAGGTGCGACGACAGATACGTCCTTTCTATCTTTAAAGACGTGCACAGATGTAATAGAGACCCAACAAAGCGTATGTTTACTCTCTTTAAGCGCTGAAACGTTGTACGACCATAGGGACGTCTAATCGTTCACAAACGCAATATACTAATAAAAGGATAAATATTATTTGAATCGCTGAGATGTACCGGCCACTTATAAGTCCTTTTAATCTATCTAGACATGCACAGACGCAATAGAGTCGCGACTAAGCGTAGTTTCGCTTTTTTGAAGCGCTGATATACTGTACGGCCACTAAAAGATCCTTTCTATCATTCCAGGCGTGCACAGACGCAACAGAGCCATAAATAAGCGTACAACCACACTCTGGAGTGCTGAGGAGCTGTAGGACCACAAATATGTCCTTTCAATTTATCGACACATGCACAGACGCAATAGATTCACAATTAAGCGTATACTCACTCTTTCGAAGCGCTGATATGCTGCACGGCCACGAATACGTCCTTTCTGTAATATTAGACGAGCCCTGGCGCAAATGAGCCAAAACTATACGTATGATTACTCTTTAAAGCACGGAGACGCTGTAGGACCGAACAAATGTTCTTTCTATCATTCTGGACGTGTGCAGACGCGATAGAGCCACCACAATGCGTCTGGACACTCTATTGAAGCGCTGATATGCTGTGCGACCACAGATACGTCCTTTCTATCATTCTAGATGTGCACATACGCAATAGAGACGCAATCAAGGTTAAATTAACTCTTTTGACGCGCTGAGATGGTGTACGGCCATAGATACGTCCCCAGCATCACCCCCAAATCCACGTGGTTTTGGCCATCATTAAGAATAAGCTAATTGAGCTTGTGGAGGTATTTAACCGTACCGATTGGCGCGAGACCCTGGCAATTAAAGCACATATAAAAAGAGTTAAGAACTCCCTTTAATTTGTGACGAGCTAACAACCGGACTGGAGGCGGCTGGCGACTTGCACTCTGCAACGTTGTGCTTTTTGGATGCCGTGAATGTCGAAAAAGTGTAATTGCTTGGTTTAAGAAAAGCGAACTCGAAGCACGCACGCGTGGCCGCACTTCTGCTCCCCACCGCTTTGTTGAAAAAGTGTCTGTGTTTTCGATGACTGCTGATTAATTTCATCAATTTTTGGGCTCCGAGGAAGCTGTACGTTTTGCTGAGCATGCTTCTCTGGTGTATTGCCAGCCCATTCGGTAGCAAGGCTTCTGTTTTTGTCAGTTATTTTGAATATGTTAGAAGGCTACGGAAGATCGTTCAGACATTGCCGCGATGTATGCACGGTTGTCAGATCTGAGTTGCGCGATTTCATAGCGCCTATCCATCGCAGAATAATCAGCCGCCACCATTCCCGTTTGACGAGACACAGGTGCAAACGCACGCGCAGCTTCAACAGCAGCAACAGAGATAGAATGATGTGCAAAGTATACAAAGTTTAGACTTGTGTGTATGCAGAACAGGGGTACAATCTAGCTTTTCTGATCTCGAAAATCGGCGGTTTTAATATTAAAGCCATACCCTAAATAAAAAAACTCACTACAGCCAATCACTACAGCCAATTAAAAGCCAAGAGAGATGACTTGGAGGCTCCGATCTAAGCGCCCGAAGAGCGCCTGGCAATACTTCCCTAGAATAAAGGTGGACGGGTACCCATACCGGTTTGCATTTCTTACCTAAGTTTGCTTTCTTATAAAGTGAAGAAGGCAGGACCAATACATTAATAGTGTATAAACTAGTCAGATATAAGCGTGCAATCTTTTGTGCACGACGATCCCTTTAAACAGAAAAGCTAAAACGACTTGCTAGCTTGCATAAACCAGAGAAGACAGAGGCATTTTGCAAATCTTCATCCTGCCTAGCGCCAGGTCGCTCGGGCTCCAAAAATAAAGTCCATGTTTGAGGGCTCAGCTTCGGTAAATCAGCGGAGCGCCTAACGTGGGGGCCAAGCGGTGAACATAAGGCTTTTCCTTTTTTAGAGAAGGGAAGTAGAGCCTTCTTCTTTTTAGTTTGGAAGGTACTGAGGGCAATCTTGATCACAATTAATATGGTCCGCGTGGCGAAAGCACTTTAAGATTGGGAGGCCAAGCTAACGGCTGGACACTTATCAGTAAGTTCACTTTATAAATGAAGTTTTAATTTGCAAATTCATTAAGGAGCAGCTAAGCACAACGATCCTTCCGACGAGCTTTACATCCCACCAATGCTCACCCTTTCTAGCCTGCAAGTAAGAGAGGCGATAATGTCACGTAATTGAGTCGAGGTTAAAGGTAAAAATAACGCCACTCTTCGAACAAAACAAGGTAAATGGGCGCATGGACCGACAAAGGGTAGGTCCGTCTTTTTTTACACTCTGTCGACTGCAGGTAGTAACGATAGTAGATACGATTAAAACTGGTTTTCAAAAGGAGTACAGTCATAGACAGGCTAGTTCATATGAAAAGCTGTAGATGGGCAGTCTACCGTCTTACACCACTTCTCTTTCCAATAAGCATTTTGAGGGTGGACTAGACACCACATCTGAGTAACCGTTTAGTAAAAGTTTGTTGGATGATTGAAACTTTCTAAGATCTATTAGCCAAGGTTCAACGTACGCTGCCTATAAGACGACTACAAGCTCAAGTGAAGAGTGCGAAAACACTTTCGAAAAGATTTTTTTTCCAACACTGCAACCACCTTCCCTAAGGTGTCCTCAGCTATAAATGCAGCCAAAGTTGTAGAACCTTCAACCTCTTTGAGTTTCAGTAACTTGCATTTCCTTCAACTAAGGCGCACCTGCCGTGACACAGCAACCAATCAAAATGTCAAAAAAAATCTGTGGACAAGATGGCTCTATTAGCACTAGGGTTATATGTGACACCCAAGGATCAATTTCATATTGCCTCTAAATATTGTCTTGTGGAGCTGTGTTACCCGCTCTTGGTGGTACTTCAACACCCTTTGTGTCTTTTAGTTCTACGTCAATCACTTTTTTTTACTTTTTGTAAAAGTTCGTAACCAGCACAATGTTTCCCGAATGTTGCCTTTTCTGTCTTGCAAATTCATCTTCCCCCCTTACGAAAGCTGCATATTAGAAGTTGGTAGTTCTATATCAACGCGTGCTATTCACAGGCATAGTGCTACCTTTAGGGTCCCCGACAGCCGATTCTGCAAACAGAAACTATTTACCCACTCGGGAGATAAAGGGCCACGTCAAAGTTAAAAAGACTTCTGTATTTTCTAAATTGACTTTGGGTCTCTACTCACTCGAGCTTTTTTAAAAGCCGTACTCTTAAACAGGGTCAAGATCATGCCTCGACAAACCTCGGTTGCAAAAAAATTGATGGCTAGTTTCGTTAACTGTCCCTCTCTGATCGATCTAAGGCTCGATTTGTTATCAAGCAAATTTTTAGTCGCACTTGTCCAAGCCAAGGACAAGAAATAACTTTGCACTGTCGAAATATTAAAACTTAACTTTCAACTTTTTATCAATCTAAGGACAGAACCAAACCATTTATCAGACAGTCATACTGAAACCGATTGTTTTGTCTCAAATCGGTAATATTCTCGTACAATCCCGTGAGCTCTCATCTGTTGGCTCTTACTTTAAGAGCTTTACATCTTTCAGCGCTCCAAAAGAGTCAATGAAGGCTTAGTTGCGACTCAAAAGCGTTTGTGCACGTTTTTAAAAATAGAGAGGATGTACCTGGGGTCGTACAGCATATCAACGCTTCAAAAGAGTGACAATGCGCTTAGTTGTTGTTCTATTGCGTATGTGTACGTCTATAGTGATAGGAAGGACATATCGGTGGTCGCACAGCGTCTCAGTGTTTCATAGAGGGATTGTACGCTTAGTTGTGGCTCTATTGCATCTGTGCATGTTAAGAATAATAGAAAGGACGTACCTTATGTCGCACAGCATATCAGCGCTTAGAAAGAGTTATTTTTTGCTTAATCGTGGATCTATTGTGTCGGTGCACCTTAACGAAGATAGGAAGGACGTATATGTGGTCGTACAACATCTAAGCGCTCCGAAAAGAGTAATTTACGCTTTGATGTTGCTCTATCCCGTATGCGCACGTCTAGAACGAAAGAAGGGACGTATCTGTGGTTGTACAGCGTCTCAGAGCTACAAAAGAATTAATATACGCTTTGTTGCGGCTCTCAGGCGTGTGGTCACGTCTAGGACGATTGAAAATACGTATTTGTGGCCGCATAGCATATTAACGCTTCAAAAGGGTCATCATGCGCTCAGTTGTGGCTCTATTGCGTCTGTGGATGTCTATGTAGATCGAAAGGACGTGTCTGCGGCCGTACATTTAAGAGTCATCATACGCTTGGTTTTGACTCTATTGCGTCTGTGCACATTTAAAATGGTAAAAAGATGTATCTGTGGTCGAACAGCGTCTCAGCGCTCCTTAAAGCAATTTACGCTTACTTGTGGCTCAATTGCATCTTCGAATGGCTAGATAAATTGCAAGGATGTATCTGGGGCCGTACATCATCTCAGCGCTTCAGAGGGTGACAATTCGATTAGTTGCAGCTCTTTTGCGCCTGTGCACGTGTAACGTCATAGAACTGACAGATATTTGGTCGAAAAGCATCTCAGCAATCCATAAAAGTCAATATAGGCTAAGTTTCGACTCAATTGTGCTTGTGAACATCTAGAAGGAGAGAAATGGCATATGCGTAGCGTTATAGCATATGAGAACAGTCGTTAAACGCTTGGTTGTGCTGTCTTGCGCCTGTGCACGTCTAAAATATTAGAAAGGACATATATGTGGCGTACCGCATCACAGCGCTTTAGAGAGTAATAATACGCTTCCTTGTGGCTCTATCACGTTTGTGTATGTCTAGATAGAGTGAAAGGACGTATCTGTGGCCGTACATCATCTCAGCGCTTCAAAGAGTCATTTCACGCTTATTTGCGATTCTATTGCGCCTGTGCACGTCTAGAATGATAGAAATGACATATCTGTGAACGTACAGCACATCAGCGCTTCAAACGAGTGATTATACTACGCATTGCTGTGGCTCTATTTCTTCTACGCAGTCTTAAATGACAGATACGACGTATCTTTGGGTATACAGCGTCTCAGCGCTTTAGTCAGTGATTATACGCTTAGTTGTATTTATTTTGCGCCTGCGCACATCGAGGATGATAAAAAAATATCCGTGACCGTACATTATCTCAGCACGACAAAAGAGTGAATATACGCTTAGTTGCGACCGTATTGCGTCTTTGCATGTTTACATATATAGGAGGAACGATCTGTGGCCGTTCAGCATATATCTTTAAGCGAGTGGGTATACGATTAGTTGCAACTCTATCGCGTCTTTGTATATTTAAAAGACAAGGAGGACAAATTGTGGCCATTTATCCTAACAGCGCTTCAAAAGAGTTTTATACACTTGGTTTTTGCTAAATTGCATCTTTGCACGTCTAGAATGATAGAAAGGACGAGTCGGTGGCTGTACAGCATATTAGTGCACCAAAAAAGTTAATATACGCTTAGTTGCAGCACTATTGCGTCTGTGCACATCTAGAATGATAGAAAGGACCTTCATGTGGTCGTACAGCATATCAGCACTTCAAAAGATGATTATTCGCATTGCTGTGGCTCTATGTCGTCTGTGCACGTCTAGAAAAATAAATACAACGTATCATCGGCCATACAGCGTCTCAGAGCTTCAGACAGTTATTATACGCTTAGTTGTAAATATTTTGCGTCTGTGCACATCTAGAATTATAAAATGACATACCTGTGACCGTACATCATCTAAGTACCTCAAAAGAGTAAATATACGCTTAGTTGCGATTCTATTGCGTCTTTCCATTTTTGCATATATTGGAGGAACATATCTGTGGCCGAACAGCATCGAATTCAAAAGAGTGGATATACGCTTACTTGTTAATTTTTCGCGTCTGTGTATGTCTAGAAAGATTATTAGGACGTATTGTGGCCGTACAACATCTCAGCGCTTCAAAAGGAATTTTATACGCTTAGTTGTGGTCTTATTGCATCTATTCACGTCTAAAATGATAGAAAGGAAGTGTCGGTGGTCATACAGCATCACAGCGCTTCGGAGACTTCTTGACGCCTGTGCATGTCTAGATACGTATCCGTGACCGTAATCCCCCCTCAGCGTTTCAGTTAGGGATGTTTACTTCGTTGTGGCTTTATTGCGCCTGTGCACGTTTAGAATGTTACAAAGAACATATTTGTGGCTGTACAGCATATTTGCGCATAAAAAAAGTGATTATACGCTTAGGTGCAATTCCATTTCGTCTGATCATGTCTAGATACAAATTACCGAGATATCTGAAGACGTACCTCATCTCAGGGCTTTGTAAGACTTATTATGCGCTTGGTGGTAGCTTAATTGCGTTTGTGTACGTCTGGACGTTCACAAACGAAATGAGTTCGACCATACAGCGTCTCAGCGCTTTAGTCAGTGATTATACGCTTAGTTGTAATTATTTTGCGACTGTGCACATCGAGGATGATAATAAAGACAAATCCGTGACCGTACATCATATCAGCACCTCAAAAGAGTGAATATACGTTTTGTTGCGACTCTATTGCGTCTGTGCATGTTTACAAAAATTGGAAGGACATATCTATGGCCGAACAGCATATAGCGCTTCAAAAGAGTGGATATACGAGTAGTTGCGAGTGTTTTGCGTCTTTCCATGTCTAAATAGACTAAAAAGACATATTGTGGCCGGACGTCAACTCAGCGCTTAAAAGAGTTTTTATACTCTTAGTTGTGGCTCTATTGTATCTGTGCACGTTTGGAATGATAGAAGATACATGTCGGTGGCTGTACAACAAATCAGTGAATCAAAAAGTTATTATACACTTAGTTGCAGCTCTATTGCGCCTGTGCCGGACAGCAACTCAGCGCATCAAAAAAGGCTTTGAACACATTCTTGTGGCTCTAATTCGTCTGAGCACGTCGAAATTGATTAAAAGGACGTATCTGTGGTCGTACAGCATATCAGAGCTCAAAAGAGTGTTAATTCGCACTGCTCTATTGCGTCTGCGCACGCCTTGAGCGGTAACAAGGACGCATGTTCGGTCCTTCAGCGTCTCAGAGCTTCAGAAAATGTGTTCACGCTTAGCTGTGGCTCTTTTGCACCTGTGCGCGTCTTTAATGATAGAAAGGACATATCAGATGCCGTACAGCATCTCAGCGCTTCATATAAAAATTCTATACGGATTGTTGTGGTTCTTATTCCTCTGAGCACGTCTAAATCGATAAAAATGACGTATCTGTGGGCGTACAGCATACTAGAGGTCAAAAGAGTGTTGATTCGCATCGTTCTGACTTTATTTCGTTTGCGCACGTTTAAAATGGTAGCAAGAACGAATCTTCGGTCCTACAGCGTCTAAGCCCTCCAGACAGCTAATATACGCTTCTTTGAAGCACTCAAATGTTTCACGGCCACAGATGTCTTTTTTATCATTCGAGACGTGTACCAACGCGATTGAGTCAAGACAACTAGTAATGGCTCGATTGCAATTGTGGGTGTCATGAAAGATAGACAAGACGTATTTATGGCCTCACAGCATGCTAGCATTTTTAAAGAATAAATATACGCTTAGTTGTTGCTCTTTCGCATCTGTGGACATCTAGAAAGACAGAAAGGAAAGATCTTGGGCCGTACAGCATCTCAGCGCTTCAAGAGAGTCGTCATTATTACAGTTGTGGCTCTATTGCATCTGTAGACGTCTAAATAGATAGAAAGCACGGATTTTATCCGTACAGCATCTCAGCGTCTTAGAAGAATAAATATACAATTAGTTGTTGCTTGATTGCATGTGTGGGTGTCTAGGAAGATAAACAGGACGTATCTGTGGTCGCACAGCATGTAAGGGCTTCTAAAGAATAAATATACGCTTAGATGTTGCTCTAACGCATCTGTGAACGTCTAGCGAGACAGAAAGGACCCTTGGGCAGTACAGCGTCTCAGCGCTTCTAAAGGGTCGTCATGCTTTTAATTGGTGCTCTATTGCATCTGTGGACGTCTAGAAGGATAGAAAAAACGGGGTTTTATCTGTGCAGCATCTCATCGTCTTGAAAGAATGAATATACGATTAATTGTGACTCGTTTGCATCTTTGGGTGTCTAGGAAGATAGACAGGACGTATCTGTGGCGGCACAGCATGTTAGCGCTTCTAAAGAATAAATATACGCTTAGTTGTTGCTCTGACGCATTTGCGATCGTCTAGAAAGATAAAAAAATAGATTTTGGGCCGTACAGCGTCTCAGCGTTTCTAGAGGATCTTCATACGTTTAGTTTTGGCTCTATTACATCGGTGACGTCTGGAAGGATAGAATCGACGGGGTTTTGTCCGTACAGCATCTCAGCTTCTCGAATATAACAACATACAGTCAGTCTTGGCTCGATTTTATCTGTTGGTGTCAAGGATGATAGACAAGACGTATCTGTGACCGCACAGCATGTTCGCACTTCTGAAGAATAAATATAGGTTTTATTTGTTGCTCTATCGCATCTGTACGGACAAAAACCCGTCCTTTCTATCCTTCTAAGCGTTCACAGATGCAATAGAGCCCCAACCAAAAGCATGACGACTCTCTCGAAGCGCTGAGACGCTGTACGGCCTAAGCTCTGTACTTTTTGTCTTTTTAGACGTTCACGGATGCGATGAAGATACAACTAAGCGTATATTTTTTTCTTTAGAAGCGCTAACATGCTATGCGGCACAGATACGTCTCGTCTATCATTTTAGACACCTACAGATGCAATCGAGCCACAACTGTTTCCATATATATTATTCAAGACGCCGAGATGCTGTACGAAAAACAACCGTCCATTCTATCCTTCTAGACGTCTAAGGATACAATAGACCCTCAACTAGTTGTATATTCAATCTTTCAAGACGCTGAGATGCTGTACGGACAAAAAAGCCTTCCTACCTATCCTTCAAACTGTCCACAGATGCAATAGAGCCACAACTAATAGTATGACGACTCTCTAGAAGCGCGGAGATGCTGCACGGCCCAAGACCTGTCGTTTCTTTCTCTCTGGACATTTGTATGTGATAGAGCAGCAACAAGCGTACATTTATTCCTTAAAAAGCGCTAATATGCCGTGCGGCCACAGATACGCCTTGTCTATCTCTCTAGACACCCACAGACCAAAACTAAGCCATATTCATTCTTCAAGACGCTGCGATGGTGTACGGACAAAAATTCAACCTTTCTATCCTTCTAGACGTCCACAGATGCAATACAGCCACAACTAAAAGTATTACGACTCTCTTGAAGCGCTGAGACACTGTGCGGCCCAAGATCTGTCGTTTTTGTCTTTGTAGACGTTCACAAATGTGATAGAGTACAATTTAAGCGTATATTTATTCTTCAGAAGCGCCAACACGATGTGCGGTCACAAATACGTTTTGACTATCCTTCTTCACACCCACAAATGTAATCGAGCCGCAAGTAGTTGTATATTCATTCTTTCAAGACGCTGAGATGCTGTAGAGACAAAAAACTCGTCCTTTCGATCCTTCTAAGCGCTCACAGATGCAATAGAGCCACAACTAAAAGTATGACGACTCTCTAGAAGCACGAAGACGCTGTACGGCTCAAGACCTGTACTTACTGTCTTACTAGACGTTCAAAGATGCGATAGAGCAACAACTAAGCTTATATTTTTCTTCAGAAGCGCTAACATGCTATGCGGCCACAGATACGTCTTGTCTATCTATCTAGAAACTCACACATGCAATAGAGCCACAACTAGTTGTATATTCATTCTTTCAAGACGCTGGTTTTTGTACGGAAAAATCCCTCGTCTCTTCATTCCTTCTAGACGTCTACAGATGCAATACAGCCACATTTATAAGTATGACGACTCTTTAGAAGCGCGGAGATGCTGTACGGCCCAAGACCTGTCATTTCTGTCTTTCTAGACGTTTGCAGATGAGATAGAGCAACACCTAAGCGTATATTAATTTTTTAGAAGCGCTAACATGCTGTGCGACCACAGATACGTTTTGTCTCTCCTTTTAGACCCCCACAGATGCAATCAGGCCACGACTAATTGCAGGTTTATTCTTTCAAGACGCTGAGATGCTGAACGGACGAAAACCCGTCTTTTCCATCATTTTAGACGTCCACAGATGCAATAGACCCACAACTAAGAAAATGACGACTCTCTCGAAGCGCTGAGACGCTGTACGGCCCAAGATATGTGGTTTCTATCTTTCTAGACATTCACAGATGCGATAGAGCAACAACTAAGCGTATATCAATTCTTTAGAAGTGCTAACATGCTGTGCGGCCACAGACAGGTCTTGTCTATCTTTCTTGACACCAACAGATGCAATCGAGCACAACTCATTGCTTACTCATTCTTTCTAGACGCTGAGATGCTGTACGCGCAAAACCCCGTCCTTTCTATTCTCCTAGACGTCCACAGATGCAATAGAGGCACAACTAAAAGTATGACGACTCTCTAGAAGCGCGAAGATGCTGCACGGCCCAAAATCTGTCCTTCCTGTATTTCTAGGCGTTTGACATATGTGATAGAGCAACTAAGTGGCTATTTATTCTTTAGAAGCGCTAACATTCTGTGCGGCCACAGATACGTCCTGTCTATCTTTTTAAATACCCACAGATACAATCAGGTCACAACTAATTGCAGATTATTCTTTCGAGACGCTGAGATGCTGAACGGACAAAACCCGTCTTTTCTTTCGCTCTAGACGTCCACAGATGCAATAGAGCCACAACAAAAAGTATTAAGACCCTGTAGAAGCGCTGGGACGCTGTACGTCCCAAGACTTGTTCTTTTTGTCTTTCTAGACGTTCACAGATTGGATGTAGAAACATTTCAGCATATATTTATTCTTGTTTAGAAGCGCTAACATGCTGTGCGGTCACAGATACGTCTTGTCTAACTTTCTAGACACCAACAGATGCAATAGAGCCACAACTAATTGTATACTCATTCTTTCAAGAAGCTGGGATGCTGTACGGACAAAACCCGTCCTACCCATCCTTCAAACTGTCAACAGATGCAATAGAGCCACAACTAAAAGTATGACGACTCTCTAGAAGTGCTGAGACGCTGAACGGCCCGAGATCTGTCGTTTCTGTCTGTGTAGACGTTCACAAATGTGATAGAGTACCATTTGAGCGTATATTTATTCTTTGGAAGCGCCAACATGCTGTACGGCCACAAATACGTTTTGTCTGTCTTTCTACACACCCACAGCTGAATTCGAGCCACAACTAGTTGTATATTTATTCTTTCAAGACGCTGAGATGCTGTACGGACAAAAAAAAACGGCCTACCTATCCCTCAAACTGTCCACAGATGCAATAGAGCCACAACTAAAAGTATGACGACTCTCTAGAAGCGCGGAGATGCTGCACGGCCCAAGACCTGTCGTTTCTGTCTCTCTAGACGTTTGACATATGAGATAAAGTAGCAACTAAGCGTACATTTATTCTTCAAAAGCGCTAACATGCTGTGTGGCCACAGATACACCTTGTCTATCGTTCTAGGGACCCACAGACCACAACGAACTGTGTATTTTTTCTTTGAAGACGCTGAGATGCTGTACGGACAAAACCCCGTCGTTTCAATTTCCTTAGACGTCCACAGATGCAATAGAGCCACAACTTAACGTATGAAGACCCTATAGAAGCGCTGGGACGCTCTACGGCCCAAAACCTGTCCTTTTTGTCTCTCTAGACGTTCACAGATTCGATATGGAAACATGTCAGCATATATATTTCTTCTTGTTTAGAAGCGCTAACATGCTGTGCGGTCGCAGATACGTCTTGTCTAACTTTCTAGACACCCACAGATGCAAAAGAGCCACAACTAATTGTATATTTAATCTTCCAAGAAGCTGGGATGCTGTACGGACAAAACCCGTCCTAACTATCCTTCAAACTTTCCACAGATGCAATAGAGCCACAACTAAACGTATGACGACTCTCTAGAAGCGCGGGGATGCTGTACGGCCCAAAATCTGTCCTTTCTGTGTTTATAGACGTTTACAGATGCGATAGATCAACAACTAAGCGTGTATTTTCTCTTCAGAAGCGCTACCAAGCTGTGCGGCCACAGACACGTCTTGTCTATTATTTAAGACACCTACAGATGCAATCGAGCCATAACTCACTTCTCATTCATTCTTTCATGAATCTGAGATGCTGTAACGACAAAAGCCGTCCTTCATATCCTTCTAAACGCTCACAGATGCAATAGAGCCGCAACTAAAAGTATGGCGACTCTCTAGAAGCGCGGAGATGCTGTATGGACGTCCAGAAAGAAAGAATGGACGGGATTTTGTCCGTACAGCATCTCAGCGTTTGAAAAGAATTAATATGCGATAAGTTGTTGCTCGATTGCCTCTGTGGGTGTCTAGAAAGATAGACAAGACGTATCGGTGGCCGCACAGCATGTTAAAAATTAAAAAAAATATATACCTTTAAAATTACTCTATCGCATCTGAGAACGTCTAGAAAGGCAGACAGGACAGATATTGGGCCGTACAGCGTCTCAGCGCTTCTAGAAAGTCGTCATACTTTGAGTTGTGGGTCTATTGCATATGTGAACGTCTTAAATAATACAAAAAACGGGTGTTTGTCCATACAGCATCTTAGCTTCTTGAAAAGTGACTATACAACTAGTTGCGGCTCTATTGCATCTGTGGGTGTCTAGAACGATAACCAGGACGTATCTGGGGCCTCACAGCATGGTAGCGCTTCTAAAAAAGAAAAACTATATACTTTGTTGTAATTCTATCGCGTCTGTGAACGTCTAGAAAGACAGAAAGGACAAATCTTGGGCCGTGCAGCGTCTCAGCGCTCCTAGAGAGTCGGCATACTTTTAGTTCTGGCTTTATTGCATCTGTGGAGGTCTAGAACGATAGAAAGGACAAGGTTTTGTCCATTCAGCATCTCAACGGCTTAAAAAAACTATATACAATTAGTTGTGGCCCGATTGTGTAGAAAGATAGTCTGGACGTATCTGAAGCCGCACAGCATGTTAGCACTTCTAAAGAATAAATATACGCTTAGTTGTTGATCTATCGCATCTATGAATGTCTAGAAAGAATTAGGCCGTACAGCCTCTCAGCAGTCGTCATACGTTTAGTTGTGGCTCGATTGCATCTGTGGCTGTCGAGAAAGATAGACAAGATGTATCTGTGGTAGCACAGCATGTTCTCGCCTCTAAAAAAAAGTGTACGCTTAGTTGCTGCTCTTTTGCATCTGTGAACGTCTAAGAAGATAGAAAAGACAAATCTTGGGCCGTACAGCGTATCAGCGCTTCTAAAGAGTAAACATACGCTTAGTTGGGGCACTGTTTCATCTGTGGACGTCAGAAAAGATAGAAAAGACGGGATTTGTCCGTCCAGCATCTCCGCTTCTTGAAAGAATGAATATACAATTAGTTGTGGCTCTATTTCATGTGTGGGTGTTAGAGAGATATACAAGACGTATCTGTGCCAACACAGTATGTTAGCACTTCTAAAGAATAAATATACGCTTAGTTGTTGATCTGTCGCATCTTTAAATGTCTAAAAAGACAGAAAGGATAGATCTTGGGCCAGCATCTCAGCAGTCGTCATACGCTTAGTTGTGGCTCGATTGCATCTGTGGTTTTCGAGAATGATAGACAAGACGTATCTGTTGCAGCAAAGCATGGCCTCGCCCTAAAAAATTAATGTACGCTTAGTTGTTGCTCTTTCGCATCTGTGAACGTCTAAAAAGATAGAAAAGATAAATCTTGCGCCGTACAGCGTATCAGCGCTTCTAATGAGTAAACATACGCTTAGTTGGGGCACTGTTGCATCTGTGGACGTCAGAAAAGATAGAAAGGACGGGGTTTTGTCGGTACAGCATCTCAGCGTTTTGAAAGAATGAACATACAACAAGTTGTGGTTCGATTGACTTTGTGGGTCTCTAGAAAGATAGCCAGGACGAATATGTGGCCACACAGCATGTTAGCGCTTCTAAGAAATAAATATACGCCCAGTTGTTGCTGTATCGCATTTGTAAACGTCTAGAAAGATAGAAAGGACGGATCTTTGGCCGTACAGCGTCTCAGCGCTTTTATAGGGTCGTCATACTTTTAGTTGTGGCTCTATTGCGTATGTGGACGTCAAAAGGGATAGAAAAGAGAGCTTTTGTTCGTACAGCATCACAGCGTAAGAATTAATATACAACTAGTTGTGCCTCGATTGCTTCTATGGGTGTCTATAAAGATAGCCAGACTGTGTCTGTGGCCGCACAGCATGTTAGCGCTTTTAAAGAATAAATGCGCGCTTGAATGTTGCACAAAGACGAATAGGAGAGATCGTTGGCCGTACAGCGTCTCAACACTTTTATAAGGTCGTCATACTTATAGTTATGGCTCTATTGAATCTGGGAAAGTCTAAGAAAATAGAAAGGACGGGTATTTGTCCGTAAAGCATCTCAGCGCTTTGAAAGAATGATTATACAATCAGTTGTGGCTCGAATGCATCTGTGGGTGTCTGAGGACGTCTAAGAAGATAGAAAGGACGGGGTTTTGCCCATCAAGCGTCTCAGCGCCTTGAAAAAAATAATCATACAATTTGTTGTGGCTCGAATGCATCTGTGGGTGTCTGGAAAGATAGCCAGGACGATCCTGTGGCCGCACAGCACGTTAGCGCTTCTAAACAATAAAGATGTGCTTAGTAATGCTCTATCCCATTTGTGAACGTCTAGAGAGACAAAAAAGGACAGATCTTGGGCCGTACAGCGTATCAGCGCTTCTAGAGAGTCCGCATACTTTTAGTTTTGGCTCTATCGCATCTGTGGACGACTAGAACGATAGAAAGCACAAGGTTTTGTCCGTTCAGCGTCTCAGCGTCTCGAAAAAATTTATATGTAATTAGTTGTGGCCCGATTACATTTGTGGGTGTCTAGAAAGATAGACGGGATGTATTTGTGGCTGCACAGCATGTTAGCGCTTTTTAAAAAAATATACCTTTAAATATTGCTCTATCGCATCTGTGAACGTCTAGAAAGACAGACAGGACAGATATTAGGCCGTACAGCGTCTCAGCGCTTCTAGAGAGTCGTCATACTTTAAGTTGTGGCTCTATTGCATCTGTGGACGTCTAAAATGATAGAAAGGACGGGTTTTTGTCCGTACAGCATCTTAGCTTCTTGAAAAAATGACTATACAACAAGTTGCGGCTCTATTGCATCTGTGGGTGTCTAGAAAGATAGCCAGGACGTATCTGGGGCCTCACAGCATGGTAGCGCTTCTGAAAAAGAGAAAGCATAGCCTTTGTTGTAATTATATCGCATCTGTGAACATCTAGAAAGACAGAAAGGACAGATCTTGGGCCGTGCAGCATCTTCGCGCTTCTAGAGAGTGGCCATACTTTTAGTTGTGGCTCTATTTCATTTGTGGACGTCAGAAAAGATAGAAAAGACGGGATTTGTCCGTCCAGCATCTCCGCTTCTTGAAAGAATGAATTTACAATTAGTTGTGGCTCTATTTCATTTGTGGGTGTTAGAGAGATAGACAAGACGTATCTGTGCCAACACAGCATGTTAGCACTTCTAAAGAATAAATATACGCTTTGTTGTTGATCTGTCGCATCTTTAATTGTCTAAAAAGACAGAAAGGATAGATCTTGGGCCAGCATCTCAGCAGTCGTCATACGCTTAGTTGTGGCTCGATTGCATCTGTGGTTTTCGAGAATGATAGACAAGACGTATCTGTTGCAGCAAAGCATGGCCTCGCCCTAAAAAATCAATGTACGCTTAGTTGTTGCTCTTTCGCATCTGTGAACGTCTAAGAAGATAGAAAAGACAAATCTTGGGCCGTACAGCGTATCAGCGCTTCTAAAGAGTAAACATACGCTTAGTTGGGGCACTGTTTCATCTGTGGACGTCAGAAAAGATAGAAAAGACGGGATTTGTCCGTCCAGCATCTCCGCTTCTTGAAAGAATGAATATACAATTAGTTGTGGCTCTATTTCATGTGTGGGTGTTAGAGAGATATACAAGACGTATCTGTGCCAACACAGTATGTTAGCACTTCTAAAGAATAAATATACGCTTAGTTGTTGATCTGTCGCATCTTTGAATGTCTTAAAAGACAAAAAGGATAGATCTTGGGCCAGCATCTCAGCAGTCGTCATACGCTTAGTTGTGGCTCGATTGCATCTGTGGTTTTTGAGAATGATAGACAAGACGTATCTGTTGCAGCAAAGCATGTTCTCGCCTCTAAAAAATTAATGTACGCTTAGTTGTTGCTCTTTCGCATCTGTGAACGTCTAAAAAGATAGAAAAGATAAATCTTGCGCCGTACAGCGTATCAGCGCTTCTAATGAGTAAACATACGCTTAGTTGGGGCACTGTTGCATCTGTGGACGTCAGAAAAGATAGAAAGGACGGGGTTTTGTCGGTACAGCATCTCAGCGTTTTAAAAGAATGAATATACAACAAGTTGTGGTTCGATTGCCTTTGTGGGTCTCTGAAAAGATAGCCAGAACGAATATGTGGTCACACAACATGTAAACGCTTCTAAGAAATAAATATACGCCCAGTTGTTGCTGTATCGCATCTGTAGACGTCTAGAAAGGTAGAAAGGACGGATCTTGGGCCGTACATCGTCTCCGCGCTTTTACAGGGTCGTCATACGTTTAGTTGTGGCTCTATTGCATCTGGGGAAGTCTAAGAAAATATAAAGGACGGGTATTTGTCCGTAAAGCATCTCAGCGCTTTGAAAGAATGATTTTACAATCAGTTGTGGCTCGAATGCATCTGTGGGTGTCTGAGGACGTCTAAGAAGATAGAAAGGACGGGGTTTTGCCCATCAAGCGTCTCAGCGCTTTGAAAAAAATAATTATACAATAAGTTGTGGCTCGAATGCATCTGTGGGTGTCTGGAAAGATAGCCAGGACAATCCTGTGGCCACACAGCACGTTAGCGCTTCTAAACAATAAAGATGCGCTTAGTAATGCTCTATCCCATTTGTGAACGTCTAGAGAGACAAAAAAGGACAGATCTTGGGCCGTACAGCGTATCAGCGCTTCTAGAGAGTCCGCATACTTTTAGTTTTGGCTCTATCGCATCTGTGGACGACTAGAACGATAGAAAGCACAAGGTTTTGTCCGTTCAGCGTCTCAGCGTCTCGAAAAAATTTATATGTAATTAGTTGTGGCCCGATTACATTTGTGGGTGTCTAGAAAGATAGACGGGATGTATTTGTGGCTGCACAGCATGTTAGCGCTTTTTAAAAAAATATACCTTTAAATATTGCTCTATCGCATCTGTGAACGTCTAGAAAGACAGACAGGACAGATATTAGGCCGTACAGCGTCTCAGCGCTTCTAGAGAGTCGTCATACTTTAAGTTGTGGCTCTATTGCATCTGTGGACGTCTAAAATGATAGAAAGGACGGGTTTTTGTCCGTACAGCATCTTAGCTTCTTGAAAAAATGACTATACAACAAGTTGCGGCTCTATTGCATCTGTGGGTGTCTAGAAAGATAGCCAGGACGTATCTGGGGCCTCACAGCATGATAGCGCTTCTGAAAAAGAGAAAGCATATACTTTGTTGTAATTATATCGCATCTGTGAACATCTAGAAAGACAGAAAGGACAGATCTTGGGCCGTGCAGCATCTTCGCGCTTCTAGAGAGTGGCCATACTTTTAGTTGTGGCTCTATTTCATTTGTGGACGTCAGAAAAGATAGAAAAGACGGGATTTGTCCGTCCAGCATCTCCGCTTCTTGAAAGAATGAATTTACAATTAGTTGTGGCTCTATTTCATTTGTGGGTGTTAGAGAGATAGACAAGACGTATCTGTGCCAACACAGCATGTTAGCACTTCTAAAGAATAAATATACGCTTTGTTGTTGATCTGTCGCATCTTTAATTGTCTAAAAAGACAGAAAGGATAGATCTTGGGCCAGCATCTCAGCAGTCGTCATACGCTTAGTTGTGGCTCGATTGCATCTGTGGTTTTCGAGAATGATAGACAAGACGTATCTGTTGCAGCAAAGCATGGCCTCGCCCTAAAAAATTAATGTACGCTTAGTTGTTGCTCTTTCGCATCTGTGAACGTCTAAGAAGATAGAAAAGACGGGGTTTTGTCGGTACAGCGTATCAGCGCTTCTAAAGAGTAAACATACGCTTAGTTGGGGCACTGTTTCATCTGTGGACGTCAGAAAAGATAGAAAAGACGGGATTTGTCCGTCCAGCATCTCCGCTTCTTGAAAGAATGAATATACAATTAGTTGTGGCTCTATTTCATGTGTGGGTGTTAGAGAGATATACAAGACGTATCTGTGCCAACACAGTATGTTAGCACTTCTAAAGAATAAATATACGCTTAGTTGTTGATCTGTCGCATCTTTGAATGTCTTAAAAGACAAAAAGGATAGATCTTGGGACAGCATCTCAGCAGTCGTCATACGCTTAGTTGTGGCTCGATTGATCTGTGGTTTTCGAGAATGATAGACAAGACGTATCTGTTGCAGCAAAGCATGTTCTCGCCTCTAAAAAATTAATGTACGCTTAGTTGTTGCTCTTTCGCATCTGTGAACGTCTAAAAAGATAGAAAAGATAAATCTTGCGCCGTACAGCGTATCAGCGCTTCTAATGAGTAAACATACGCTTAGTTGGGGCACTGTTGCATCTGTGGACGTCAGAAAAGATAGAAAGGACGGGGTTTTGTCGGTACAGCATCTCAGCGTTTTAAAAGAATGAATATACAACAAGTTGTGGTTCGATTGCCTTTGTGGGTCTCTGAAAAGATAGCCAGAACGAATATGTGGTCACACAACATGTAAACGCTTCTAAGAAATAAATATACGCCCAGTTGTTGCTGTATCGCATCTGTAGACGTCTAGAAAGGTAGAAAGGACGGATCTTGGGCCGTACATCGTCTCCGCGCTTTTACAGGGTCGTCATACGTTTAGTTGTGGCTCTATTGCGTATGTGGACGTCAAAAGGGATAGAAAAGAGAGCTTTTGTTCGTACAGCATCACAGCGTAAGAATTAATATACAACTAGTTGTGCCTCGATTGCTTCTATGGGTGTCTATAAAGATAGCCAGACCGTGTCTGTGGCCGCACAGCATGTTAGCGCTTTTAAAGAATAAATGCGCGCTTGAATGTTGCACAAAGACGAATAGGAGAGATCGTTGGCCGTACAGCGTCTCAACACTTTTATAAGGTCGTCATACTTATAGTTATGGCTCTATTGAATCTGGGAAAGTCTAAGAAAATAGAAAGGACGGGTATTTGTCCGTAAAGCATCTCAGCGCTTTGAAAGAATGATTATACAATCAGTTGTGGCTCGAATGCATCTGTGGGTGTCTGAGGACGTCTAAGAAGATAGAAAGGACGGGGTTTTGCCCATCAAGCGTCTCAGCGCCTTGAAAAAAATAATCATACAATTAGTTGTGGCTCGAATGCATCTGTGGGTGTCTGGAAAGATAGCCAGGACGATCCTGTGGCCGCACAGCACGTTAGCGCTTCTAAACAATAAAGATGTGCTTAGTAATGCTCTATCCCATTTGTGAACGTCTAGAGAGACAAAAAAGGACAGATCTTGGGCCGTACAGCGTATCAGCGCTTCTAGAGAGTCCGCATACTTTTAGTTTTGGCTCTATCGCATCTGTGGACGACTAGAACGATAGAAAGCACAAGGTTTTGTCCGTTCAGCGTCTCAGCGTCTCGAAAAAAATTATATGTAATTAGTTGTGGCCCGATTGCATTTGTGGGTGTCTAGAAAGATAGACGGGACGTATCTGTGGCTGCAGCATGTTAGCGCTTTTTTTAAAAAAAAGACCTATAAATATTGCTCTATCGCATCTGTGAATGTCTAGAAAGACAGACAGGACAGATATTAGGTTTAGCGTCTCGGCGCTTCTAGAGAGTCGTCATACTTTAAGTTGTGGCTCTATTGCATCTGTGGACGTCTTAAATGATAGAAAGGACGGGTTTTGTCCGTACAGCATCTCAGCTTCTTGAAAAAATGACTATACAACAAGTTGCGGCTCTATTGCATCTGTGGGTGTCTAGAAAGATAGCCAGGACGTATCTGGGGCCTCACAGCATGGTAGCGCTTCTGAAAAAGAAAAAGCATATACTTTGTTGTAATTATATCGCATCTGTGAACATCTAGAAAGACAGAAAGGACAGATCTTGGGCCGTGCAGCATCTTCGCGCTTCTAGAGAGTCGGCATACTGTTAGTTCTGGCTCTATCGCATCTGTGGACGACTAGAGCGATAGAAAGGACGGGTTTTGTCCGTACTGCATTTTAGCTTCTTGAAAGAATGAATATACAACTAGTTGTGGCTCTATTTCATGTGTGGGATTCTAGAAAGATAGTCTGGACGTATCTGTGGCCGCAGAGCATGCTAGCACTTCTGAAGAATATATATACGCTTTGTTGCTCTATCGCATCTGTGAACGTCTAGAAAGACAAAAAGGACAGATTTTGGGCCGTGCAGTTTCTTCGCGCTTCTAGAGAGTCGTCATACTTTTAGTTGTGGCTCTATTTCATCTGTGGACGTTAAGAAGGATAGAAAGGACGGGTTTTGTCCGTTTTGTATCTCAGATTCTTAAAAGAATGAATATACAATTAGTTGTGGCTCTATTTCATGTGTGAGGGTTGAGAAAGATATACAAGACGTATCTGTGGCCACACAGCATGTATGCACTTCCAAAGAATAAATATACACTTAGTTGTTGATTTATCGCATCTATGAATGTCTAAAAAGACAGAAAGGATAGATCTTGGGCCGTACAGCGTCTCAGCAGTCGTCATACGATTAGTTGTGGCTCGATTGCATCTGTGGTTGTCGAGAACGATAGACAAGACGTATCTGTTGCAGCAAAGCATGGCCTCGCCCTAAAAAATAAATGTACGCTTGGTTGTTGCTCTTTCGCATCTGTGAACGTCTAAAAAGATAGAAAAGACAAATCTCGGGCCGTTCAGCGTACCAGCGCTTCTAAAGAGTAAACGTACGCTTAGTTGGGGCACTGTTGCATCTGTGGACGTCAGAAAAGATAGAAAGGACGGGGTTTTGTCGGTACAGCATCTCAGCGTTTTGAAAGAATGAATATACAACAAGTTGTGGTTCGATTGCCTTTGTGGGTCTCTAGAAAGATAGCCAGAACGAATATGTGGTCACACAGCATGTTAGCGCTTCTAAGAAATAAATATACGCCCAGTTGTTGCTGTATCGCATCTGTAAACGTCTAGAAAGATAGAAAGGACAGATCTTGGGCCGTACAGCGTCTCCGCGCTTTTATAGGGTCGTCATACGTTTAGTTGTGGCTCTATTGAATCTGGGGAAGTCTAAGAAAATAGAAAGGACGGATTTTGTCCGTACAGCATCTCAGCTTCTCGAAAGAATGAATATACAATTAGTTGTGGCTCTGTTTCATGTGTGGGTGTCTAGAAAGATAGTCTGGACGTATCTGTGGCCGCACAGCATGCTAGCACTTCTAAAGAATAAATATTCGCTTTGTTGCTCTATCGCATCTATGAACGTCTAGAAAGACAAAAAGGACAGATTTTGGGCCGTGCAGCATCTTCGCGCTTCTAGAGAGTCGTCATGCTTTTAGTTGTGGTTCTATTGCATCTGTGAACGCTTAAAAGGATAGAAAGAACAGGTTTTTGTCCGTTTTGTATCTCAGCTTCTTGAAAGGATGACTATACAATTAGTTGTGGCTTTATTGCATCTGTGTGTGTCTAGAAAGATAGAAAAGTCGTATCTGTGGCCGCACAGCATGTTAGCGCTTTCAAAGAATAAATGTACGCATAGGTGTTGCTCTATTGCATCTGCACACGTCTGCAAGGACAGAAAGGACAGATGATGGGCCGTACAGCGTCTTAGCGCTTCAAGAGAGTCGGCATACTTTTAGTTGTGGCTCTCTTGCATCTGTAAACGTTTGAAACTAAAGAAAGGACGGGATTTTGTCCGTACAGCATCTCAGGTTCTTGACAGAATAAATATACAATAAGTTGCGGCTTTTTTGCCTCTGTTGGTGTCGAGAAAGATGGATAAGATGTATCTGTAGCCGCACAGCATGTTAGCGCTTCTAAAAAAGAAAATCTATATACTTTAATGTAATACTATCGCATCTGTGAACGTCTAGAAAGACAGAAAGGATAGATCTTGGGCCGTAGAGCGTCTTAGCGCTTCTAGAGAGTCGGTATACTTTCGATTTTGGCTTTATTGCATCTGTGGACGTCTTGAAGGATAGAAAGGACGGGTTGTGTCCAAACAGCATCTCATCTTTTTGAAAGAATGAATATACAATTAGTTGTGGTTCTATTGCATCTGTGTGTGTCTAAAATGATAGACAATACGTATCTGTGGTCGCACAGCATGTTAGCGCTTCTAAAGAATAAAATACGCTTAGGTGTTGCTCAATCCCATCTGCAGACGTCTAGAAAGACAGAAAGGACAGATTATGGACCGTGCAGCATCTCCGCGCTTCTAAAGAGTCGCCATACTTTTAGTTGCGACTCTATTGCATCTGTGAGCGTTTAGAAGGATAGAAAGGACGGGTGTTATTCCGTACAGCAGGTACGTTCTTTCTATCCTCTTAGACGAGCACAGACCCGATAGGGCCACAACTAAACATGTAATCACTTTCTCAAGTGCTCAGATGATGCGCGACGACCGATACCTTGTATCTCTTAAGACGTGCACAAAGGCATTAGAGACACAACAAAGCGTATACTCACCCTCTTTAAGCGCTAAAACGTTGTACAATTATAGCTACGTCGTTTCGATCTATCTAGACGTTCACAGACGCAATAGGGTCACAACTAAGAGCATATTCATTTCAATAAAGCGCTGAGAACTTGTATGTCAGCAGATACGCTCTTTCTATCCTCTTAAATGTGCACAGACGCAGTAGGGCCACAACAAAGCATGCAATATCTTTTTTAGAGTAATCAAATGATGCGCGACGACAGATACGTCCTTTCTATCTCTTAAGACGTGTACTGATGCATTAGAGACACAACAAAGCGTATACTTACCCTCTTTAAGCATTTAGACGTTCACGACCATAACTACGTCGTTTTGATCTATCTAGACGTTCACAAACGCAATAGGGTCACGGCTAAGCGCATATTCAAGTCATTTAAGCGCTGAGACGCTGTATGTCAGCGGATACGTCCTTTCTATCCTCTTAGACGTGCACAGACGCAAATGGGCTACAACTAAGCATGTAATCACTCTTCGAAAGTGCTCAGATGATTTGCGACGACAGATACCTTGTATCTTTTAAGACGTGCACAAAGGCATTAGAAACACAACAAAGCGTATACTCACCCTCTTTTAGCGCCAAAACGTTGTACAATCATAGCCACGTCGTTTCGATCTATCTAGACGTTCACAGACGCAATAGGGTCACAATTAAGAGCATATTCATTTCAATAAAGCGCTGAGACCTTGTATGTCAGCAGATACACTCTTTCTATCCTCTTAAATGTGCACAGACGCAACAAAGCATGCAATATCTTTTTTAGAGTAATCAAATGATGCGCGACGACAGTTACCTCCTTTCTATCTCTTAAGACGTGTACTGATGCATTAGAGACACAACAAAGCGTATACTTACCCTCTTTAAGCATTTAGACGTTCACGATCATAACTACGTCGTTTTGATCTATCTAGACGTTCACAAACGCAATAGGGTCACGGCTAAGCGCATAATCAAGTCATTTAAGCGCTGAGACGCTGTATGTCAGCGGATACGTCCTTTCTATCCTCTTAGACGTGCACAGACGCAAATGGGCTACAACTAAGCATGTAATCACTCTTCGAAAGTGCTCAGATGATTTGCGACGACAGATACCTTGTATCTCTTAAGACGTGCACTGAGGCATCAGAAACACAACAAAGCGTATACTCACCCTCTTTAAGCGCTAAAACGTTGTACAATCATAGCTACGTCGTTTCGATCTATCTAGACGTTCACAGACGCAATAGGGTCACAACTAAGAGCATATTCTTTTCAATAAAGCACTGAGACGCTGTATGTCAGCAGATATGCTCTTTCTATCCTCTTAAACGTGCACAGACGCAGTAGGGCCACATCAAAGCATGTAATCACTTTTCTAAAGTCCTCAGATGATGCGCGACGACAGATACGTCCTTTCTATCTTTCAAGACGTGCAGAGATGCATTAGAGACACACCAAAGCGTATGCTCACTCTCTTAAGGCGCTACAGATGATGCGCGACGACAGATACGTCCTTTCTATCTCTCAAGACGTGCACAGATGCATTAGAGACACACCCAAGCGTATGCTCACTCTCTTAAGGCGCTACAGATGATGCGCGACGACAGATACGTCCTTTCTATCTCTCAAGACGTGCACAGATGCATTAGAGACACACCAAAGCGTATGATCACTCTTTTTAAGCGCTAAAACGTTGTACAACCATAGCTACGTCTTTTCGAGCTATCTAGACATTTAAAGAGGCAATAGGGTTACAACTAAGCGCAAATAAATTCATTTGAGCGCTGAGACGCTGTACGTCGACAGATACATCCTTTCTATCCTCTTTGACGTGCACAGACGCAATAGTGCCACAACTCAGCTTGTAATCACTTTACTAAAGGGCTCAGATGATGTGCGACGGCAGATACGCCTTTTCTAACTCTTAAGACGTGCAAAGATGCATTAGAGACACAACAAAGCGTATACGCACCCTCTTTAAGCGCTAAGACGTTGTACGATCATAGCTACATTCTTTCGATCTACCTAGACGTTCACAAACGCAACAGCTCTCGGGACGTACAGCGTCTCAGTTTATTCTAAGGAGTCATTATACTTTAAACTGTGGCACTTTTGCATCTGTGGACGTTTAGAAGGATAAAAAGTACGGGTTTTGTACGTACAGCATCTCAGTGTCTTGAAAGAATAATAATACAATTAGTTGTGGCTCGAATGCATTTGTAAGTGTCTAAAACGATACACAAGACGTATCTGTGGCCGCACAGCATGTTAGCGCTTCCGGAGAAGAAATGCACGCTTAGTTGTTGCTCTATCGCATCTGTGAACGGCTACTAAAAAAGACAGAATGGACAGTTCTTGGCCCGTACAGCGTCTCATTTCTTCTAGATAGTCATCAGACTTGTTTATGCGGCTCTTTTGCATCTGTGAATGTCTAGAAGGATTGGAAGGACGGGACTTATCCGTACAGCATCTCAGTGTCTTGAATTATAATACAATTACTTGTAGCTCGAATGCATTTGTGGGTGTTTAAAAGATAGACAAGACGTATCTGTGGCCGCACAGCATGTTAGCGCTTCTGAAGAGGAAATGCACGATTAGTTGTTGCTCTATCGCATCTGTGAACGGCTTGAAAGATAGAAAGGACAGTTCTTGGGCAATACAGCGTGTCAGTCCTTCTAGCGAGTCATCATACTTTTAGTTGTGGCTCTTTTGCATCTGTGAACGTCTAGAAGGATAGGACGGACAAGTTTTTGTACGTACAGCATCTCAATGTCTTGAAAAAATGAGTATACAATTAGTTGTGGCTTGAATTCACCAGTGAGAGTCGAGAAAGATAGACAAGGCGTATTTGTGGTTGCACAGCATGATAGCGCTTCAAAAGAGTAAATGCACACTTAGTTGATGCTTTGTTGCATCTGTGAACGTCTCAAACGACAGAAAGATCAGATCTTGGGCCGGACAGCATCTCAGTGTATATTTATTCTTTGAAAGCGCTGGGACGCTCTACGGTCCAAGATCTGTCCTTTCTATTTTTTGTAGACGTTCAAATATGCGATAGAGCAACAACTAAGCGTGCATTTATTCATAAGAAGCGCTAACATGCTGTACGGTCACAGATACGTCCTAAATATTTCCCAAGACACCCGAAGGTGCATTCGAGCCACAACTAATTGTATATTCATCCTTTCGAGACGCTGAGATGCTATACGGACAAAAACCCGTCCTTTCTATCCTTCTAGACGGTCACAGATGCAATAGAGCCCCAACTAAGCGTATATTTCTTCTTTGGAAGCGCTAGGACGCTTTACGGCCCAAGATTTGTCCTTTCTGTCTTTCTAGACGTTTGAAGATGCGATGAAACAACAACAAAGCGTATATTTATTCTTTTGAAGCGTTGGCATACTGTGCTGTCACATATACGTCTTGTCGTTCTTATCAGACACGCAAACTGGCCACAACTTGTTGCATATTCATTCTATCAAGACGCTGAGATGCTGTACGGAAAAATCCGTACTTTCTATCTTCCTAGACGTCCGCAGATCCAATAAAGTCACAACAAAAAGTATGACGACTCTCTTGAAGCACTAAATGTTGTACGGCCTAAGCTCTGTCCTTTCTGTCTTTCAGCAACAACTAAGCGTAAGCTAATTCTTTAGAAGCGCATGCATACTGTACGGCCACAGATACGTCATGCTAACTTCCGAAAAACCCACAGAAGAAATCGAGCCACAGACTTGACGACGGATCTAGTACAACAACGAGACCAGAGTATGACGACTCTCTCCACAACAACAAAGCATCAAACAGCTTTTTGAAAGTGCTCAGATAATGTGCGACGACTGATACGTCCTTTCTATCTCTTAAGACATGTACAGATGCATTAAAGACACAACAAAGAGTATATTCACCTTCTTTAAGCGCTGAGACACTGTACGACCATAGCTACGTTCTTTCGATCTATCTAGACGTTCACACACGCAATAGCGTCAAAATTAAGCGCAGATTCAATTCATTTAAGCGCTAAGACGCTGTACGTCAGCAGATACGTCCTTACTATCCTCTTAGATGTGCACAGACGCAAAAGGGCCACAATTAAGCAAGACACCACTTTTCTAAAGTGCTCAGATGATGTGGGACGACCGATACGTCCTTTCTATCTCTTAAGACACGTACAGATGCATTAGAGACACAACAAAGCGTATATTTACCTTCTTTGAGCGCTGAGACGCTGTACGACCATAGCTACGTTCTTTTGATCTATCTAGACGTTCACACACGCGATAGCTTCGAAATTAAGCGCATATTCAATTCATTTAAGCATTAAGACGCTGTACGTCAGCAGATACGTCTTTTTTATCCTCTTAGACGTGCACAGACGCAATAGGGCCACAACTAAGCATCAAGCCACTTTTCTAAAGTGCTCAGATGATGTGGGACGACAGATACGTCCTTTCTATCTCTTTAGACCTACATAGATGCATTAGAGACACACCAAAGTGTATACTTACCCTCTTTAAGCGCTATGACGATGTACAACCATAGCTACGTTCTTTCGATCTACTAGACTTTCAAAGACGCAATAGGGTCACAAGAAAGCGCATATTCAATTCGTTTGAGCGTTAAGACGCTGTACGTCAGCAGATACGTCCTTCCTATCCCTTTAGACGTACACAGACGCAATAGGGCCACAACGAAGCATGAAACAGCTTTTCTAAAGTGCTCAGATGATGTGGGACGACAGATACGTCCTTTCTACCTCTTTAAACATGCACAGATGCATTAGAGACACACCAAAGTGTATACACACCTTCCTTAAGCGCTGAGAGGCTGTACGACCATAGCTTCGTTCTTTTGATCTATCTAGACGATCACACACGCAATAGTGTCAAAAATAAGTGGATATCTAATTCATTATAGCGCTGAGACGCTGTACGTCAGCAGATACGTCTTTTCTATCCTTTTCGACGTGCACAGACGCAATCGGGCCACAACGAATCATAAAACAGCTTTTCTAAAACTTCAGATGATGTGGGACGACAGACACGTCCTCTCTATCTCTTTAGACGTGCACAGCTGCATTAAAGACACACCAAAGTGTAAACTCACCCTCTTTAAGCGCTGAGACGATGTACGACCAAACCTACGTTCTTTCGATCTATCTAGACGTTCACACACGCAATAGGGTCACAAGAAAGCACATATTCAATTCATTTAAGCGCTAAGACGCTGTACATCAGCAGATATGTCTTTTCTATCCTCTTCGACGTGCACAGACGCAATAGGGCCACAACGAAGCATGAAACAGCTTTTCTAAAGTGCTCAGATGATGTGGGACGACAGATACGGCCTTTCTATCTCTTTAGACGTGCACAGATGCATTAGAGCCACACCAAAGTGCAAACTCACCCTCTTTAAGCGCTGAGACGATGTACGACCAAACCTACGTTCTTTCGATCTATCTAGACGTTCACACACGCAATAGCGTTAGAACTAAGCGCATAATCAATTCATTTAAGCGCTAAGACGCTGTACATCAGCAGATATGTCTTTTCTATCCTCTTCGACGTGAACAGACGCAAAAAGGGCCACAACCAAGCAAGAAACAGCTTTTTTAAAACTTCAGATGATGTGGGACGACAGACACGTCCTTTCTATCTCTTTAGACGTGCACAGATGCATTAAAGACACACCAAAGTGTAAACTCACCCTCTTTAAGCGCTGAGACGATATACGACCAAAGCTACGTTCTTTCGATCTATTAAGACGTTCACACACGCAATAGCGTCAAAACTAAGCGCATATTCAATACCTTAAAGCGCTAAGACCCTGTACGTCAGCAGATACGTCCTTTTTATCTCTTAAGACATGTGCAGATGCAGTAGAGACACAAGAAAGAGTATATTCACCTTCTTTGAGCGCTGAGACGCTGTACGACCATAGCTACGTTCTTTTGATCTATCTAGACGTTGACACACGCGATAGCTTCGAAATTAAGCGCATATTCAATTCATTTAAGCATTAAGACGCTGTACGTCAGCAGATACGTCCTTTCTATCCTCTTCGACGTGCACAGACGCAATAGGGCCACAACGAAGCATGAAACAGCTTTTTTAAAGTGCTCAGATGATGTGGGATAACCCATACGTCCTTTCTATCTCTTTAGACGTGCACAGACGCATTAGAGACACGCCAAAGTGTATACTCACCCTCTTTAAGCGCTGAGACGATGTACGACCAAAGCTACGTTCTTTCGATCTATCTAGACGTTCACACACGCAATAGGGTCACAAGAAAGCGCATATTCAATTCATTTAAGCGTTAGGACGCTGTACGTCAGCAGATACGTCCTTTCTATCCTCTTAAACGTGCACAGGCGCAATAGGGCCACAGCTAAGAATCAAGCGACCTTTTTTAAGTGCTCAGATGGTGTGGGACGACCGATACATCCTTTCTATCTCGTAAGACATGTACAGATGCATTAGAGACACAACAGAGAGTATATTCACCTTCTTTAAGTGCTGAGACGCTGTACGACCAAAGCTACGTTCTTTCGATCTATCTAGACGTTCACACACGCAATAGCGTCAAAATTAAGCGCATATTCAATTCATTTAAGCATTAAGACGCTGTACGTCAGCAGATACGTCCTTTGTATCTCTTAAGACATGTGCAGATGCAGTAGAGACACAAGAAAGAGTATATTCACCTTCTTTAAGTGCTGAGACGCTGTACGACCATAGCTACGTTTGTTTGATCTATCTAAACGTTCACACACGCAATAGCGTTAGAACTAAGCGCATATTCAATTCATTTAAGCGTTAAGACGCTGTACGTCAGCAGATACGTCCTTTCTATCCTCTTCGACGTGCACAGACGCAATAGGGCCACAACGAAGCATGAAACAGCTTTTCTAAAGTGCTCAGATGATGTGGGACGACCGATACGTCCTCTCTATCTCTTTAGACGTGCACAGATGCATTAGAGACACACCAAAGTCTAAACTCACCCTCTTTAAGCGCTGAGACGATGGACGACCAAAGCTACGTTCTTTCGATCTATCTGGACGTTCACACACGCAATAGCGTCAAAACTAAGCGCATATTCAATACATTTAAGCGCTAAGACGCTGTACGTCAGCAGATACGTCCTTTTTATCTCTTAAGACATTTGCAGATGCAGTAGAGACACAAGAAAGAGTATATTCACCTTCTTTAAGTGCTGAGACGCTGTACGACCATAGCTACGTTCGTTTGATCTATCTAGACGTTTACACACGCGAAAGCGTCAAAATTAAGCGCATAATCAATTCATTTAAGCGCTAAAATGCTGTACGTCAGCAGTTACGTCCTTTCTATCCTCTTCGACGTGCACAGACGCAATAGGGCCACAACGAAGCATGAAACAGCTTTTCTAAAGTGCTCAGATGATGTGGGACGACAGATACGGCCTTTCTATCTCTTTAGACGTGCACAGACGCATTAGAGACACACCAAAGTGTATACTCACCCTCTTTAAGCGCTGAGACGATGTACGACCAAAGCTACGTTCTTTCGATCTATCTAGACGTTCACACACGCAATAGGGTCACAAGAAAGCGCATATTCAATTCATTTAAGCGCTAAGACGCTGTACGTCAGCAGATACGTCCTTTCTATCCTCTTCGACGTGCACAGACGCAATAGGGCCACAACGAAGCATGAAACAGCTCTTCTAAAGTGCTCAAATGATGTGGGACAACAGATACGTCCTTTCTACCTCTTTAGACATGCACAGATGCATTAGAGACACACCAAAGTGTATACTCACCCTCTTTAAGCGCTGAGACATTATACGACCAAAGCTACGTTCTTTCGATCTATTTAGACGTTCACACACGCAATAGGGTCACAAGAAAGCGCATATTCAATTCATTAAGGCGCTAAGACGCTGTACGTCAGCAGATACGTCCTTTCTATCCTCTTCGACGTGCACAGACGCAATAGAGCCACAACGAAGCATGAAACAGCTTTTCTAAAGTGCTCAGATGATGTGGGACGACAGATTCGTCCTTTCTACCTCTTTAGACGTGCACAGATGCATTAGAGACACACCAAAGTGTAAACTCACCCTCTTTAAGCGCTGAGACGATGGACGACCAAAGCTACGTTCTTTCGATCTATCTGGACGTTCACACACGCAATAGCGTCAAAACTAAGCGCATATTCAATACATTTAAGCGCTAAGACGCTGTACGTCAGCAGATACGTCCTTTCTATCCTCTTCGACGTGCACAGACGCAATAGGGCCACAACGAAGCATGAAACAGCTCTTCTAAAGTGCTCAAATGATGTGGGACAACAGATACGTCCTTTCTACCTCTTTAGACATGCACAGATGCATTAGAGACACACCAAAGTGTATACTCACCTTCCTTTAGCGATGAGAGGCTGTACGACCATAGCTTCATTCTTTCGATCTATCTGGACGTTCACACACGCAATAGCGTCAAAATTAAGCGCATATTCAATTCATATAAGCGCTAAGACGCTGTACGTCAGCAGATACGTCCTTTCTATCCTCTTCGACGTGCACAGACGCAATAGGGCCACAACGAAGCATGAAACAGCTTTTCTAAAGTGCTCAGATGATGTGGGACGACAGATACGGCCTTTCTATCTCTTTAGACGTGCACAGACGCATTAGAGACACACCAAAGTGTATACTCACCCTCTTTAAGCGCTGAGACGATGTACGACCAAAGCTACGTTCTTTCGATCTATCTAGACGTTCACACACGCAATAGGGTCACAAGAAAGCGCATATTCAATTCATTTAAGCGCTAAGACGCTGTACGTCAGCAGATACGTCCTTTCTATCCTCTTCGACGTGCACAGACGCAATAGGGCCACAACGAAGCATGAAACAGCTCTTCTAAAGTGCTCAAATGATGTGGGACAACAGATACGTCCTTTCTACCTCTTTAGACATGCACAGATGCATTAGAGACACACCAAAGTGTATACTCACCCTCTTTAAGCGCTGAGACATTATACGACCAAAGCTACGTTCTTTCGATCTATTTAGACGTTCACACACGCAATAGGGTCACAAGAAAGCGCATATTCAATTCATTTAAGCGTTAAGACGCTGTACGTCAGCAGATACGTCCTTTCTATCCTCTTCGACGTGCACAGACGCAATAGAGCCACAACGAAGCATGAAACAGCTTTTCTAAAGTGCTCAGATGATGTGGGACGACAGATACGTCCTTTCTACCTCTTTAGACGTGCACAGATGCATTAGAGACACACCAAAGTGTAAACTCACCCTCTTTAAGCGCTGAGACGATGGACGACCAAAGCTACGTTCTTTCGATCTATCTGGACGTTCACACACGCAATAGCGTCAAAACTAAGCGCATATTCAATACATTTAAGCGCTAAGACGCTGTACGTCAGCAGATACGTCCTTTTTATCTCTTAAGACATTTGCAGATGCAGTAGAGACACAAGAAAGAGTATATTCACCTTCTTTAAGTGCTGAGACGCTGTACGACCATAGCTACGTTCGTTTGATCTATCTAGACGTTCACACACGCGATAGCGTCAAAATTAAGCGCATAATCAATTCATTTAAGCGCTAAAACGCTGTACGTCAGCAGTAAGTCCTTTCTATCCTCTTCGACGTGCACAGACGCAATAGGGCCACAACGAAGCATGAAACAGCTTTTCTAAAGTGCTCAGATGATGTGGGACGACAGATACGGCCTTTCTATCTCTTTAGACGTGCACAGACGCATTAGAGACACACCAAAGTGTATACTCACCCTCTTTAAGCGCTGAGACGATGTACGACCAAAGCTACGTTCTTTCGATCTATCTAGACGTTCACACACGCAATAGGGTCACAAGAAAGCGCATATTCAATTCATTTAAGCGCTAAGACGCTGTACGTCAGCAGATACGTCCTTTCTATCCTCTTCGACGTGCACAGACGCAATAGGGCCACAACGAAGCATGAAACAGCTCTTCTAAAGTGCTCAAATGATGTGGGACAACAGATACGTCCTTTCTACCTCTTTAGACATGCACAGATGCATTAGAGACACACCAAAGTGTATACTCACCTTCCTTTAGCGATTAGAGGCTGTACGACCATAGCTTCATTCTTTCGATCTATCTGGACGTTCACACACGCAATAGCGTCAAAATTAAGCGCATATTCAATTCATATAAGCGCTAAGACGCTGTACGTCAGCAGATACGTCCTTTCTATCCTCTTCGACGTGCACAGACGCAATAGGGCCACAACGAAGCATGAAACAGCTTTTCTAAAGTGCTCAGATGATGTGGGACGACAGATACGGCCTTTCTATCTCTTTAGACGTGCACAGACGCATTAGAGACACACCAAAGTGTATACTCACCCTCTTTAAGCGCTGAGACGATGTACGACCAAAGCTACGTTCTTTCGATCTATCTAGACGTTCACACACGCAATAGGGTCACAAGAAAGCGCATATTCAATTCATTTAAGCGCTAAGACGCTGTACGTCAGCAGATACGTCCTTTCTATCCTCTTCGACGTGCACAGACGCAATAGAGCCACAACGAAGCATGAAACAGCTTTTCTAAAGTGCTCAGATGATGTGGGACGACAGATACGTCCTTTCTACCTCTTTAGACGTGCACAGATGCATTAGAGACACACCAAAGTGTAAACTCACCCTCTTTAAGCGCTGAGACGATGGACGACCAAAGCTACGTTCTTTCGATCTATCTGGACGTTCACACACGCAATAGCGTCAAAACTAAGCGCATATTCAATACATTTAAGCGCTAAGACGCTGTACGTCAGCAGATACGTCCTTTTTATCTCTTAAGACATTTGCAGATGCAGTAGAGACACAAGAAAGAGTATATTCACCTTCTTTAAGTGCTGAGACGCTGTACGACCATAGCTACGTTCGTTTGATCTATCTAGACGTTCACACACGCGATAGCGTCAAAATTAAGCGCATAATCAATTCATTTAAGCGCTAAAACGCTGTACGTCAGCAGATACGTCCTTTCTATCCTCTTCGACGTGCACAGACGCAATAGGGCCACAACGAAGCATGAAACAGCTTTTCTAAAGTGCTCAGATGATGTGGGACGACAGATACGGCCTTTCTATCTCTTTAGACGTGCACAGACGCATTAGAGACACACCAAAGTGTATACTCACCCTCTTTAAGCGCTGAGACGATGTACGACCAAAGCTACGTTCTTTCGATCTATCTAGACGTTCACACACGCAATAGGGTCACAAGAAAGCGCATATTCAATTCATTTAAGCGCTAAGACGCTGTACGTCAGCAGATACGTCCTTTCTATCCTCTTCGACGTGCACAGACGCAATAGGGCCACAACGAAGCATGAAACAGCTCTTCTAAAGTGCTCAAATGATGTGGGACAACAGATACGTCCTTTCTACCTCTTTAGACATGCACAGATGCATTAGAGACACACCAAAGTGTATACTCACCTTCCTTAAGCGATGAGAGGCTGTACGACCATAGCTTCATTCTTTCGATCTATCTGGACGTTCACACACGCAATAGCGTCAAAATTAAGCGCATATTCAATTCATATAAGCGCTAAGACGCTGTACGTCAGCAGATACGTCCTTTCTATCCTCTTCGACGTGCACAGACGCAATAGGGCCACAACGAAGCATGAAACGGCTTTTCTAAAGTGCTCAGATGATGTGGGACGACAGATACGGCCTTTCTATCTCTTTAGACGTGCACAGACGCATTAGAGACACACCAAAGTGTATACTCACCCTCTTTAAGCGCTGAGACGATGTACGACCAAAGCTACGTTCTTTTGATACAATCTAGACGTTCACACACGCAATAGGGTCACAAGAAAGCGCATATTCAATTCATTTAAGCGCTAAGACGCTGTACGTCAGCAGATATGTACTTTCTATCCTCTTAGACGTGCACAGACGCAATAGAGCCACAACGAAGCATGAAACCACTTTTCTAAAGTGCTCAGATGGTGTGGGACGACCGATACGTCCTTTCTATTTCTTAAGACATGTACAGATGCATTAGAGACACAACAGAGAGTATATTCACCTTCTTTAAGTGCTGAGATGCTGTACGACCATAGCTACGTTCTTTTGATCTATCTAAACGTTCACACACGCAATAGCGTTAGAACTAAGCGCATATTCAATTCATTTAAGCATTAAGACGCTGTACGTCAGCAGATACGTCCTTTCTATCCTCTTCGACGTGCACAGACGCAATAGGGCCACAACGAAGCATGAAACAGCTTTTCTAAAGTGCTCAGATGATGTGGGACGACCGATACGTCTTCTCTATCTCTTTAGACGTGCACAGATGCATTAGAGACAAACCAAAGTGTAAACTCACCCTCTTTAAGCGCTGAGACGATGTACGACCAAAGCTACGTTCTTTCGATCTAACTGGACGTTCACACACGCAATAGCGTTAAAACAAAGCGCATATTCAATTCATTTAAGCGCTAAGACGCTGTACGTCAGCAGATACGTCCTTTTTATCTCTTAAGACATGTGCAGATGCAGTAGAGACACAACAAAGAGTATATTCACCTTCTTTAAGTGCTGAGACGCTGTACGACCATAGCTACGTTCGTTTGATCTATCTAGACGTTCACACACGCGATAGCGTCAAAATTAAGCGCATAATCAATTCATTTAAGCGCTAAGACGCTGTACGTCAGCAGATACGTCCTTTCTATCCTCTTCGACGTGCACAGACGCAATAGAGCCACAACGAAGCATGAAACAGCTTTTCTAAAGTGCCCAGATGATGGTGGACGACGAATACGTCCCTTCTATCTCTTTATACGTGCACAGATGCATTAGAGACACACCAAAGTGTAAACTCACCCTCTTTAAGCGCTGAGACGATGGACGACCAAAGCTACGTTCTTTCGATCTATCTGGACGTTCACACACGCAATAGCGTCAAAACTAAGCGCATATTCAATACATTTAAGCGCTAAGACGCTGTACGTCAGCAGATACGTCCTTTTTATCTCTTAAGACATTTGCAGATGCAGTAGAGACACAAGAAAGAGTATATTCACCGTCTTTAAGTGCTGAGACGCTGTACGACCATAGCTACGTTCGTTTGATCTATCTAGACGTTCACACACGCGATAGCGTCAGAATTTAGCGCATAATCAATTCATTTAAGCGCTAAGACGCTGTACGTCAGCAGATACGTCCTTTCTATCCTCTTCGACGTGCACAGACGCAATAGGACCACAACGAAGCATGAAACAGCTTTTCTAAAGTGCTCAGATGTTGTGGGACGACTGATACGTCCTTTCTATCTCTTTAGACGTGCACAGATGCATTAAAGCCACACCAAAGTGTATACTCACCCTCTTTAAGCGCTGAGACGATGTACGACCAAAGCTACGTTCTTTCGATCTATCTAGACGTTCACACACGCAATAGGGTCACAAGAAAGCGCATATTCAATTCATTTAAGCGCTAAGACGCTGTACGTCAGCAGATACGTCCTTTCTATCCTCTTCGACGTGCACAGACGTAATAGGGCCACAACGAAGCATGAAACAGCTTTTCTAAAGTTCTCAAATGATGTGGGACGACAGATACGTCCTTTCTATCTCTTTAGACGTGCACAGACGCATTAGAGACACACCAAAGTGTATACTTACCCTCTTTAAGCGCTGAGACGATGTACGACCATAGCTTCGTTCTTTCGATCTATCTGGACGTTCACACACGCAATAGCGTTAAAACAAAGCGCATATTCAATTCATATAAGCGCTAAGACGCTGTACGTCAGCAGATACGTCCTTTCTATCCTCTTAGACGTGCACAGACGCAATAGGGCCACAACGAAGCATGAAACAGCTTTTCTAAAGTGCTCAGATGATGTGGGACGACCGATACGTCCTTTCTATTTCTTAAGACATGTACAGATGCATTAGAGACACAACAGAGAGTATATTCACCTTCTTTAAGTGCTGAGATGCTGTACGACCATAGCTACGTTCTTTTGATCTATCTAGACGTTCACACACGCAATAGCGTCAGAACTAAGCGCATATTCAATTAAGTTAAGCGCTTAGACGCTGTACGTCAGCAGATACGTCCTTTCTACCCTCTTAGACGTGCACAGACGCAATAGGGCACAAACCAAGCATGAAACAGCTTTTCTAAAGTGCATAGATGATGTGGGACGACAAATACGTCCTTTCTATCTCCTTAGACGTGCACAGATGCATTAAAGACACACCAAAGTGTAAACTCACCCTCTTTAAGCGCTGAGACGATGTACGACCAAAGCTACGTTCTTTCGATCTAACTGGACGTTCACACACGCAATAGCGTTAAAACAAAGCGCATATTCAATTCATTTAAGCGCTAAGACGCTGTACGTCAGCAGATACGTCCTTTTTGTCTCTTAAGACATGTGCAGATGCAGTAGAGACACAACAAAGAGTATATTCACCTTCTTTAAGTGCTGAGACGCTGTACGACCATAGCTACGTTCGTTTGATCTATCTAGACGTTCACACACGCGATAGCGTCAAAATTAAGCGCATATTCAATTCATTTAAGCGCTAAGACGCTGTACGTCAGCAGATACGTCCTTTCTATCCTCTTAGACGTGCACAGACGCAATAGGGCCACAACGAAGCATGAAACAGCTTTTCTAAAGTGCTCAGATGATGTGGGACAACACATACGTCCTTTCTATCTCTTTAGACGTGCACAGATGCATTAGAGACACACCAAAGTGTAAACTCACCCTCTTTAAGCGCTGAGACGATGGACGACCAAAGCTACGTTCTTTCGATCTATCTGGACGTTCACACACGCAATAGCGTCAAAACTAAGCGCATATTCAATACATTTAAGCGCTAAGACGCTGTACGTCAGCAGATACGTCCTTTCTATCCTCTTCGACGTGCACAGACGCAATAGGGCCACAACGAAGCATGAAACAGCTTTTCTAAAGTGCTCAGATGATGTGGGACGACAGATACGGCCTTTCTATCTCTTTAGACGTGCACAGACGCATTAGAGACACACCAAAGTGTATACTCACCCTCTTTAAGCGCTGAGACGATGTACGACCAAAGCTACGTTCTTTTGATACAATCTAGACGTTCACACACGCAATAGGGTCACAAGAAAGCGCATATTCAATTCATTTAAGCGCTAAGACGCTGTACGTCAGCAGATATGTACTTTCTATCCTCTTAGACGTGCACAGACGCAATAGAGCCACAACGAAGCATGAAACCACTTTTCTAAAGTGCTCAGATGGTGTGGGACGACCGATACGTCCTTTCTATTTCTTAAGACATGTACAGATGCATTAGAGACACAAGAAAGAGTATATTCACCTTCTTTAAGTGCTGAGATGCTGTACGACCATAGCTACGTTCTTTTGATCTATCTAAACGTTCACACACGCAATAGCGTTAGAACTAAGCGCATATTCAATTCATTTAAGCGTTAAGACGCTGTACGTCAGCAGATACGTCCTTTCTATCCTCTTCGACGTGCACAGACGCAATAGGGCCACAACGAAGCATGAAACAGCTTTTCTAAAGTGCTCAGATGATGTGGGACGACCGATACGTCCTCTCTATCTCTTTAGACGTGCACAGATGCATTAGAGACACACCAAAGTGTAAACTCACCCTCTTTAAGCGCTGAGACGATGTACGACCAAAGCTACGTTCTTTCGATCTAACTGGACGTTCACACACGCAATAGCGTTAAAACAAAGCGCATATTCAATTCATTCAAGCGCTAAGACGCTGTACGTCAGCAGATACGTCCTTTTTGTCTCTTAAGACATGTGCAGATGCAGTAGAGACACAACAAAGAGTATATTCACCTTCTTTAAGTGCTGAGACGCTGTACGACCATAGCTACGTTCGTTTGATCTATCTAGACGTTCACACACGCGATAGCGTCAAAATTAAGCGCATAATCAATTCATTTAAGCGCTAAGACGCTGTACGTCAGCAGATACGTCCTTTCTATCCTCTTCGACGTGCACAGACGCAATAGAGCCACAACGAAGCATGAAACAGCTTTTCTAAAGTGCTCAGATGATGTGGGACAACACATACGTCCTTTCTATCTCTTTAGACGTGCACAGATGCATTAGAGACACACCAAAGTGTAAACTCACCCTCTTTAAGCGCTGAGACGATGGACGACCAAAGCTACGTTCTTTCGATCTATCTGGACGTTCACACACGCAATAGCGTCAAAACTAAGCGCATATTCAATACATTTAAGCGCTAAGACGCTGTACGTAGATACGTCCTTTTTATCTCTTAAGACATTTGCAGATGCAGTAGAGACACAAGAAAGAGTATATTCACCGTCTTTAAGTGCTGAGACGCTGTACGACCATAGCTACGTTCGTTTGATCTATCTAGACGTTCACACACGCGATAGCGTCAGAATTTAGCGCATAATCAATTCATTTAAGCGCTAAGACGCTGTACGTCAGCAGATACGTCCTTTCTATCCTCTTCGACGTGCACAGACGCAATAGGACCACAACGAAGCATGAAACAGCTTTTCTAAAGTGCTCAGATGTTGTGGGACGACTGATACGTCCTTTCTATCTCTTTAGACGTGCACAGATGCATTAAAGCCACACCAAAGTGTATACTCACCCTCTTTAAGCGCTGAGACGATGTACGACCAAAGCTACGTTCTTTCGATCTATCTAGACGTTCACACACGCAATAGGGTCACAAGAAAGCGCATATTCAATTCATTTAAGCGCTAAGACGCTGTACGTCAGCAGATACGTCCTTTCTATCCTCTTCGACGTGCACAGACGTAATAGGGCCACAACGAAGCATGAAACAGCTTTTCTAAAGTTCTCAAATGATGTGGGACGACAGATACGTCCTTTCTACCTCTTTAGACATGCACAGATGCATTAGAGACACACCAAAGTGTATACTCACCTTCCTTAAGCGATGAGAGGCTGTACGACCATAGCTTTATTCTTTCGATCTACCTGGACGTTCACACACGCAATAGCGTTAAAACAAAGCGCATATTCAATTCATTTAAGCGCTAAGACGCTGTACGTCAGCAGATACGTCCTTTCTATCCTCTTAGACGTGCACAGACGCAATAGGGCCACAACTAAGCATTCAACAGCTTTTCTAAAGTGCTCAGATGATGTGGGACGACAGATACGTCCTTTTTATCTCTTAAGACATGTGCAGATGCATTAGAGACACAACAAAGAGTATACTCACCTTCTTTAAGCGCTGAGACGATGTACGACCATAGCTACGTTCTTTTGATCTATCTAGACGTTCACACACGCAATAGGGTCACAAGAAAGCGCATATTCAATTCATTTAAGCGCTAAGACGCTGTACGTCAGCAGATACGTCCTTTCTATCCTCTTCGACGTGCACAGACGTAATAGGGCCACAACGAAGCATGAAACAGCTTTTCTAAAGTTCTCAAATGATGTGGGACGACAGATACGTCCTTTCTACCTCTTTAGACATGCACAGATGCATTAGAGACACACCAAAGTGTATACTCACCTTCCTTAAGCGATGAGAGGCTGTACGACCATAGCTTCATTCTTTCGATCTATCTGGACGTTCACACACGCAATAGCGTTAAAACAAAGCGCATATTCAATTCATATAAGCGCTAAGACGCTGTACGTCAGCAGATACGTCCTTTCTATCCTCTTCGACGTGCACAGACGCAATAGAGCCACAACGAAGCATGAAACAGCTTTTCTAAAGTGCTCAGATGATGTGGGACGACCGATACGTCCTTTCTATTTCTTAAGACATGTACAGATGCATTAGAGACACAACAGAGAGTATATTCACCTTCTTTAAGTGCTGAGATGCTGTACGACCATAGCTACGTTCTTTTGATCTATCTAAACGTTCACACACGCAATAGCGTTAGAACTAAGCGCATATTCAATTCATTTAAGCGTTAAGACGCTGTACGTCAGCAGATACGTCCTTTCTATCCTCTTCGACGTGCACAGACGCAATAGGGCCACAACGAAGCATGAAACAGCTTTTCTAAAGTGCTCAGATGATGTGGGACGACCGATACGTCCTCTCTATCTCTTTAGACGTGCACAGATGCATTAGAGACACACCAAAGTGTAAACTCACCCTCTTTAAGCGCTGAGACGATGTACGACCAAAGCTACGTTCTTTCGATCTAACTGGACGTTCACACACGCAATAGCGTTAAAACAAAGCGCATATTCAATTCATTTAAGCGCTAAGACGCTGTACGTCAGCAGATACGTCCTTTTTGTCTCTTAAGACATGTGCAGATGCAGTAGAGACACAACAAAGAGTATATTCACCTTCTTTAAGTGCTGAGACGCTGTACGACCATAGCTACGTTCGTTTGATCTATCTAGACGTTCACACACGCGATAGCGTCAAAATTAAGCGCATAATCAATTCATTTAAGCGCTAAGACGCTGTACGTCAGCAGATACGTCCTTTCTATCCTCTTCGACGTGCACAGACGCAATAGAGCCACAACGAAGCATGAAACAGCTTTTCTAAAGTGCTCAGATGATGTGGGACAACACATACGTCCTTTCTATCTCTTTAGACGTGCACAGATGCATTAGAGACACACCAAAGTGTAAACTCACCCTCTTTAAGCGCTGAGACGATGGACGACCAAAGCTACGTTCTTTCGATCTATCTGGACGTTCACACACGCAATAGCGTCAAAACTAAGCGCATATTCAATACATTTAAGCGCTAAGACGCTGTACGTCAGCAGATACGTCCTTTTTATCTCTTAAGACATTTGCAGATGCAGTAGAGACACAAGAAAGAGTATATTCACCGTCTTTAAGTGCTGAGACGCTGTACGACCATAGCTACGTTCGTTTGATCTATCTAGACGTTCACACACGCGATAGCGTCAGAATTTAGCGCATAATCAATTCATTTAAGCGCTAAGACGCTGTACGTCAGCAGATACGTCCTTTCTATCCTCTTCGACGTGCACAGACGCAATAGGGCCACAACGAAGCATGAAACAGCTTTTCTAAAGTGCTCAGATGTTGTGGGACGACTGATACGTCCTTTCTATCTCTTTAGACGTGCACAGATGCATTAAAGCCACACCAAAGTGTATACTCACCCTCTTTAAGCGCTGAGACGATGTACGACCAAAGCTACGTTCTTTCGATCTATCTAGACGTTCACACACGCAATAGGGTCACAAGAAAGCGCATATTCAATTCATTTAAGCGCTAAGACGCTGTACGTCAGCAGATACGTCCTTTCTATCCTCTTCGACGTGCACAGACGTAATAGGGCCACAACGAAGCATGAAACAGCTTTTCTAAAGTTCTCAAATGATGTGGGACGACAGATACGTCCTTTCTACCTCTTTAGACATGCACAGATGCATTAGAGACACACCAAAGTGTATACTCACCTTCCTTAAGCGATGAGAGGCTGTACGACCATAGCTTTATTCTTTCGATCTACCTGGACGTTCACACACGCAATAGCGTTAAAACAAAGCGCATATTCAATTCATTTAAGCGCTAAGACGCTGTACGTCAGCAGATACGTCCTTTCTATCCTCTTCGACGTGCACAGACGCAATAGGGCCACAACTAAGCATTCGACAGCTTTTCTAAAGTGCTCAGATGATGTGGGACGACAGATACGTCCTTTTTATCTCTTAAGACATGTGCAGATGCATTAGAGACACAAGAAAGAGTATACTCACCTTCTCTAAGCGCTGAGACGATGTACGACCATAGCTACGTTCTTTTGATCTATCTAGACGTTCACACACGCAATAGGGTCACAAGAAAGCGCATATTCAATTCATTTAAGCGCTAAGACGCTGTACGTCAGCAGATACGTCCTTTCTATCCTCTTCGACGTGCACAGACGTAATAGGGCCACAACGAAGCATGAAACAGCTTTTCTAAAGTTCTCAAATGATGTGGGACGACAGATACGTCCTTTCTACCTCTTTAGACATGCACAGATGCATTAGAGACACACCAAAGTGTATACTCACCTTCCTTAAGCGATGAGAGGCTGTACGACCATAGCTTCATTCTTTCGATCTATCTGGACGTTCACACACGCAATAGCGTTAAAACAAAGCGCATATTCAATTCATATAAGCGCTAAGACGCTGTACGTCAGCAGATACGTCCTTTCTATCCTCTTCGACGTGCACAGACGCAATAGAGCCACAACGAAGCATGAAACAGCTTTTCTAAAGTGCTCAGATGATGTGGGACGACCGATACGTCCTTTCTATTTCTTAAGACATGTACAGATGCATTAGAGACACAACAGAGAGTATATTCACCTTCTTTAAGTGCTGAGATGCTGTACGACCATAGCTACGTTCTTTTGATCTATCTAAACGTTCACACACGCAATAGCGTTAGAACTAAGCGCATATTCAATTCATTTAAGCGTTAAGACGCTGTACGTCAGCAGATACGTCCTTTCTATCCTCTTCGACGTGCACAGACGCAATAGGGCCACAACGAAGCATGAAACAGCTTTTCTAAAGTGCTCAGATGATGTGGGACGACCGATACGTCCTCTCTATCTCTTTAGACGTGCACAGATGCATTAGAGACACACCAAAGTGTAAACTCACCCTCTTTAAGCGCTGAGACGATGTACGACCAAAGCTACGTTCTTTCGATCTAACTGGACGTTCACACACGCAATAGCGTTAAAACAAAGCGCATATTCAATTCATTTAAGCGCTAAGACGCTGTACGTCAGCAGATACGTCCTTTTTGTCTCTTAAGACATGTGCAGATGCAGTAGAGACACAACAAAGAGTATATTCACCTTCTTTAAGTGCTGAGACGCTGTACGACCATAGCTACGTTCTTTTGATCTATCTAGACGTTCACACACGCGATAGCGTCAAAATTAAGCGCATATTCAATTCATTTAAGCGCTAAGACGCTGTACGTCAGCAGATACGTCCTTTCTATCCTCTTCGACGTGCACAGACGCAATAGAGCCACAACGAAGCATGAAACAGCTTTTCTAAAGTGCTCAGATGATGTGGGACAACACATACGTCCTTTCTATCTCTTTAGACGTGCACAGATGCATTAGAGACACACCAAAGTGTAAACTCACCCTCTTTAAGCGCTGAGACGATGGACGACCAAAGCTACGTTCTTTCGATCTATCTGGACGTTCACACACGCAATAGCGTCAAACCTAAGCGCATATTCAATTCATTTAAGCGTTAAGACGCTGTACGTCAGCAGATACGTCCTTTCTATCACTTAAGACATGTACAGATGCAGTAGAGACACAACAAAGAGTATATTCACCTTCTTTAAGTGCTGAGACGCTGTACGACCATAGCTACGTTCGTTTGATCTATCTAGACGTTCACACACGCGATAGCGTCAGAATTAAGCGCATATTCAATTCATTTAAGCGCTAAGACGCTGTACGTCAGCAGATACGTCCTTTCTATCCTCTTCGACGTGCACAGACGCAATAGGGCCACAACGAAGCATGAAACAGCTTTTCTAAAGTGCTCAGATGATGTGGAACGACTGATACGTCCTTTCTATCTCTTTAGACGTGCACAGATGCATTAAAGACACACCAAAGTGTATACTCACCCTCTTTAAGCGCTGAGACGATGTACGACCAAAGCTACGTTCTTTCGATCTATCTAGACGTTCACACACGCAATAGGGTCACAAGAAAGCGCATATTCAATTCATTTAAGCGTTAAGACGCTGTACGTCAGCAGATACGTCCTTTCTATCCTCTTAGACGTGCACAGACGTAATAGGGCCACAACGAAGCATGAAACAGCTTTTCTAAAGTTCTCAAATGATGTGGGACGACAGATACGTCCTTTCTATCTCTTTAGACGTGCACAGATGCATTAGAGACACACCAAAGTGTATACTCACCTTCCTTAAGCGATGAGAGGCTGTACGACCATAGCTTTATTCTTTCGATCTACCTGGACGTTCACACACGCAATAGCGTTAAAACAAAGCGCATATTCAATTCATTTAAGCGCTAAGACGCTGTACGTCAGCAGATACGTCCTTTCTATCCTCTTCGACGTGCACAGACGCAATAGGGCCACAACTAAGCATTCGACAGCTTTTCTAAAGTGCTCAGATGATGTGGGACGACAGATACGTCCTTTTATCTCTTAAGACATGTGCAGATGCATTAGAGACACAACAAAGAGTATACTCACCTTCTCTAAGCGCTGAGACGCTGTACGACCATAGCTTCGTTCTTTTGATCTATCTAGACGTTCACACACGCAATAGGGTCAAAAGAAAGCGCATATTCAATTCATTTAAGCGCTAAGACGCTGTACGTCAGCAGATACGTCCTTTCTATCCTCTTCGACGTGCACAGACGTAATAGGGCCACAACGAAGCATGAAACAGCTTTTCTAAAGTTCTCAAATGATGTGGGACGACAGATACGTCCTTTCTACCTCTTTAGACATGCACAGATGCATTAGAGACACACCAAAGTGTATACTCACCTTCCTTAAGCGATGAGAGGCTGTACGACCATAGCTTCATTCTTTCGATCTATCTGGACGTTCACACACGCAATAGCGTTAAAACAAAGCGCATATTCAATTCATATAAGCGCTAAGACGCTGTACGTCAGCAGATACGTCCTTTCTATCCTCTTCGACGTGCACAGACGCAATAGAGCCACAACGAAGCATGAAACAGCTTTTCTAAAGTGCTCAGATGATGTGGGACGACCGATACGTCCTTTCTATCTCTTAAGACATGTACAGATGCATTAGAGACACAACAAAGAGTATATTCACCTTCTTTAAGTGCTGAGACGCTGTACGACCATAGCTACGTTCTTTTGATCTATCTAGACGTTCACACACGCAATAGCGTTAGAACTAAGCGCATATTCAATTCATTTAAGCGTTAAGACGCTGTACGTCAGCAGATACGTCCTTTCTATCCTCTTAGACGTGCACAGACGCAATAGGGCCACAACGAAGCATGAAACAGCTTTTCTAAAGTGCTCAGATGATGTGGGACGACCGATACGTCCTCTCTATCTCTTTAGACGTGCACAGATGCATTAGAGACACACCAAAGTGTAAACTCACCCTCTTTAAGCGCTGAGACGATGTACGACCAAAGCTACGTTCTTTCGATCTAACTGGACGTTCACACACGCAATAGCGTTAAAACAAAGCGCATATTCAATTCATTTAAGCGCTAAGACGCTGTACGTCAGCAGATACGTCCTTTTTGTCTCTTAAGACATGTGCAGATGCAGTAGAGACACAACAAAGAGTATATTCACCTTCTTTAAGTGCTGAGACGCTGTACGACCATAGCTACGTTCGTTTGATCTATCTAGACGTTCACACACGCGATAGCGTCAAAATTAAGCGCATAATCAATTCATTTAAGCGCTAAGACGCTGTACGTCAGCAGATACGTCCTTTCTATCCTCTTCGACGTGCACAGACGCAATAGAGCCACAACGAAGCATGAAACAGCTTTTCTAAAGTGCTCAGATGATGTGGGACAACACATACGTCCTTTCTATCTCTTTAGACGTGCACAGATGCATTAGAGACACACCAAAGTGTAAACTCACCCTCTTTAAGCGCTGAGACGATGGACGACCAAAGCTACGTTCTTTCGATCTATCTGGACGTTCACACACGCAATAGCGTCAAAACTAAGCGCATATTCAATACATTTAAGCGCTAAGACGCTGTACGTCAGCAGATACGTCCTTTTTATCTCTTAAGACATTTGCAGATGCAGTAGAGACACAAGAAAGAGTATATTCACCGTCTTTAAGTGCTGAGACGCTGTACGACCATAGCTACGTTCGTTTGATCTATCTAGACGTTCACACACGCGATAGCGTCAGAATTTAGCGCATAATCAATTCATTTAAGCGCTAAGACGCTGTACGTCAGCAGATACGTCCTTTCTATCCTCTTCGACGTGCACAGACGCAATAGGGCCACAACGAAGCATGAAACAGCTTTTCTAAAGTGCTCAGATGTTGTGGGACGACTGATACGTCCTTTCTATCTCTTTAGACGTGCACAGATGCATTAAAGCCACACCAAAGTGTATACTCACCCTCTTTAAGCGCTGAGACGATGTACGACCAAAGCTACGTTCTTTCGATCTATCTAGACGTTCACACACGCAATAGGGTCACAAGAAAGCGCATATTCAATTCATTTAAGCGCTAAGACGCTGTACGTCAGCAGATACGTCCTTTCTATCCTCTTCGACGTGCACAGACGTAATAGGGCCACAACGAAGCATGAAACAGCTTTTCTAAAGTTCTCAAATGATGTGGGACGACAGATACGTCCTTTCTACCTCTTTAGACATGCACAGATGCATTAGAGACACACCAAAGTGTATACTCACCTTCCTTAAGCGATGAGAGGCTGTACGACCATAGCTTCATTCTTTCGATCTATCTGGACGTTCACACACGCAATAGCGTTAAAACAAAGCGCATATTCAATTCATATAAGCGCTAAGACGCTGTACGTCAGCAGATACGTCCTTTCTATCCTCGTCGACGTGCACAGACGCAATAGAGCCACAACGAAGCATGAAACAGCTTTTCTAAAGTGCTAAGATGATGTGGGACGACCGATACGTCCTTTCTATTTCTTAAGACATGTACAGATGCATTAGAGACACAACAGAGAGTATATTCACCTTCTTTAAGTGCTGAGATGCTGTACGACCATAGCTACGTTCTTTTGATCTATCTAGACGTTCACACACGCAATAGCGTTAGAACTAAGCGCATATTCAATTCATTTAAGCGTTAAGACGCTGTACGTCAGCAGATACGTCCTTTCTATCCTCTTCGACGTGCACAGACGCAATAGAGCCACAACGAAGCATGAAACAGCTTTTCTAAAGTGCTCAGATGATGTGGGACGACAGATACGTCCTTTTTATCTCTTAAGACATGTGCAGATGCATTAGAGACACAACAAAGAGTATACTCACCTTCTTTAAGCGCTGAGACGATGTACGACCATAGCTACGTTCTTTTGATCTATCTAGACGTTCACACACGCAATAGGGTCACAAGAAAGCGCATATTCAATTCATTTAAGCGCTAAGACGCTGTACGTCAGCAGATACGTCCTTTCTATCCTCTTCGACGTGCACAGACGTAATAGGGCCACAACGAAGCATGAAACAGCTTTTCTAAAGTGCTCAGATGCTGTGGGACGACAGATACGTCCTTTCTACCTCTTTAGACATGCACAGATGCATTAGAGACACACCAAAGTGTATACACACCTTCCTTAAGCGCTGAGAGGCTGTACGACCATAGCTTCGATATCACACACGCAATAGTGTCAAAAATAAGTGCATATCTAATTCATTTAAGCGCTAAGACGCTGTACGTCAGCAGATACGTCTTTTCTATCCTTTTCGACGTGCACAGACGCAATAGGGCCACAACGAATCATAAAACAGCTTTTCTAAAACTTCAGATGATGTGGGACGACAGATACGTCCTTTCTATCTCTTTAGACGTGCACAGATGCATTAAAGACACACCAAAGTGTAAACTCACCCTCTTTAAGCGCTGAGACATTATACGACCAAAGCTACGTTCTTTCGATCTATTTAGACGTTCACACACGCAATAGGGTCACAAGAAAGCGCATATTCAATTCATTTAAGCGCTAAGACGCTGTACGTCAGCAGATACGTCCTTTCTATCCTCTTCGACGTGCACAGACGCAATAGGGCCACAACGAAGCATGAAACAGCTTTTCTAAAGTGCTCAGATGATGTGGGACGACAGATACGTCCTTTCTATCTCTTTAGACGTGCACAGATGCATTAGAGACACACCAAAGTGTAAACTCACCCTCTTTAAGCGCTGAGACGATGTACGACCAAAGCTACGTTCTTTCGATCTATCTGGACGTTCACACACGCAATAGCGTCAAAACTAAGCGCATATTCAATACATTTAAGCGCTAAGACGCTGTACGTCAGCAGATACGTCCTTTTTATCTCTTAAGACATTTGCAGATGCAGTAGAGACACAAGAAAGAGTATATTCACCTTCTTTAAGTGCTGAGACGCTGTACGACCATAGCTACGTTCGTTTGATCTATCTAGACGTTCACACACGCGATAGCGTCAAAATTAAGCGCATATTCAATTCATTTAAGCGCTAAGACGCTGTACGTCAGCAGATACGTCTTTTCTATCCTTTTCGACGTGCACAGACGCAATAGGGCCACAACGAAGCATGAAACAGCTTTTCTAAAGTGCTCAGATGATGTGGGACAACACATACGTCCTTTCTATCTCTTTAGACGTGCACAGACGCATTAGAGACACACCAAAGTGTAAACTCACCCTCTTTAAGCGCTGAGACATTATACGACCAAAGCTACGTTCTTTCGATCTATTTAGACGTTCACACACGCAATAGGGTCACAAGAAAGCGCATATTCAATTCATTAAGGCGCTAAGACGCTGTACGTCAGCAGATACGTCCTTTCTATCCTCTTCGACGTGCACAGACGCAATAGAGCCACAACGAAGCATGAAACAGCTTTTCTAAAGTGCTCAGATGATGTGGGACGACAGATACGTCCTTTCTATCTCTTTAGACGTGCACAGATGCATTAGAGACACACCAAAGTGTAAACTCACCCTCTTTAAGCGCTGAGACGATGGACGACCAAAGCTACGTTCTTTCGATCTACCTGGACGTTCACACACGCAATAGCGTCAAAACTAAGCGCATATTCAATACATTTAAGCGCTAAGACGCTGTACGTCAGCAGATACGTCCTTTTTATCTCTTAAGACATTTGCAGATGCAGTAGAGACACAAGAAAGAGTATATTCACCTTCTTTAAGTGCTGAGACGCTTTACGACCATAGCTACGTTCGTTTGATCTATCTAGACGTTCACACACGCGATAGCGTCAAAATTAAGCGCATATTCAATTCATTTAAGCGCTAAGACGCTGTACGTCAGCAGATACGTCCTTTCTATCCTCTTCGACGTGCACAGACGCAATAGGGCCACAACGAAGCATGAAACAGCTTTTCTAAAGTGCTCAGATGATGTGGGACAACACATACGTCCTTTCTATCTCTTTAGACGTGCACAGACGCATTAGAGACACACCAAAGTGTAAACTCACCCTCTTTAAGCGCTGAGACATTATACGACCAAAGCTACGTTCTTTCGATCTATTTAGACGTTCACACACGCAATAGGGTCACAAGAAAGCGCATATTCAATTCATTAAGGCGCTAAGACGCTGTACGTCAGCAGATACGTCCTTTCTATCCTCTTCGACGTGCACAGACGCAATAGAGCCACAACGAAGCATGAAACAGCTTTTCTAAAGTGCTCAGATGATGTGGGACGACAGATACGTCCTTTCTATCTCTTTAGACGTGCACAGATGCATTAGAGACACACCAAAGTGTAAACTCACCCTCTTTAAGCGCTGAGACGATGGACGACCAAAGCTACGTTCTTTCGATCTACCTGGACGTTCACACACGCAATAGCGTCAAAACTAAGCGCATATTCAATACATTTAAGCGCTAAGACGCTGTACGTCAGCAGATACGTCCTTTTTATCTCTTAAGACATTTTCAGATGCAGTAGAGACACAAGAAAGAGTATATTCACCTTCTTTAAGTGCTGAGACGCTTTACGACCATAGCTACGTTCGTTTGATCTATCTAGACGTTCACACACGCGATAGCGTCAAAATTAAGCGCATAATCAATTCATTTAAGCGCTAAGACGCTGTACGTCAGCAGATACGTCCTTTATATCCTCTTCGACGTGCACAGACGCAATAGGGCCACAACGAAGCATGAAACAGCTTTTCTAAAGTGCTCAGATGATGTGGGACAACACATACGTCCTTTCTATCTCTTTAGACGTGCACAGACGCATTAGAGACACACCAAAGTGTAAACTCACCCTCTTTAAGCGCTGAGACATTATACGACCAAAGCTACGTTCTTTCGATCTATTTAGACGTTCACACACGCAATAGGGTCACAAGAAAGCGCATATTCAATTCATTAAGGCGCTAAGACGCTGTACGTCAGCAGATACGTCCTTTCTATCCTCTTCGACGTGCACAGACGCAATAGAGCCACAACGAAGCATGAAACAGCTTTTCTAAAGTGCTCAGATGATGTGGGACGACAGATACGTCCTTTCTATCTCTTTAGACGTGCACAGATGCATTAGAGACACACCAAAGTGTAAACTCACCCTCTTTAAGCGCTGAGACGATGGACGACCAAAGCTACGTTCTTTCGATCTACCTGGACGTTCACACACGCAATAGCGTCAAAACTAAGCGCATATTCAATACATTTAAGCGCTAAGACGCTGTACGTCAGCAGATACGTCCTTTTTATCTCTTAAGACATTTTCAGATGCAGTAGAGACACAAGAAAGAGTATATTCACCTTCTTTAAGTGCTGAGACGCTTTACGACCATAGCTACGTTCGTTTGATCTATCTAGACGTTCACACACGCGATAGCGTCAAAATTAAGCGCATAATCAATTCATTTAAGCGCTAAGACGCTGTACGTCAGCAGATACGTCCTTTATATCCTCTTCGACGTGCACAGACGCAATAGGGCCACAACGAAGCATGAAACAGCTTTTCTAAAGTGCTCAGATGATGTGGGACAACACATACGTCCTTTCTATCTCTTTAGACGTGCACAGACGCATTAGAGACACACCAAAGTGTATACTCACCCTCTTTAAGCGCTGAGACGATGTACGACCAAAGCTACGTTCTTTCGATCTATCTAGACGTTCACACACGCAATAGGGTCACAAGAAAGCGCATATTCAATTCATTTAAGCGCTAAGACGCTGTACGTCAGCAGATACGTCTTTTCTATCCTCTTCGACGTGCACAGACGTAATAGGGCCACAACGAAGCATGAAACAGCTTTTCTAAAGTTCTCAATGATGTGGGACGACAGATACGTCCTTTCTACTCTTTAGACATGCACAGATGCATTAGAGACACACAAAGTGTATACTCACCTTCCTTAAGCGATGAGAGGCTGTACGACCATAGCTTCATTCTTTCGATCTATCTGGACGTTCACACACGCAATAGCGTTAAAACAAAGCGCATATTCAATTCATTTAAGCGTTAAGACGCTGTACGTCAGCAGATACGTCCTTTCTATCCTCTTAGACGTTCACAGACGCAATAGGGCCACAACTAAGCATTCAACAGCTTTTCTAAAGTGCTCAGATGATGTGGGACGACAGATACGTCCTTTTTATCTCTTAAGACATGTGCAGATGCATTAGAGACACAACAAAGAGTATACTCACCTTCTTTAAGCGCTGAGACGATGTACGACCATAGCTACGTTCTTTTGATCTATCTAGACGTTCACACACGCAATAGGGTCACAAGAAAGCGCATATTCAATTCATTTAAGCGCTAAGACGCTGTACGTCAGCAGATACGTCCTTTCTATCCTCTTCGACGTGCACAGACGCAATAGGGCCACAACGAAGCATGAAACAGCTTTTCTAAAGTTCTCAAATGATGTGGGACGACAGATACGTCCTTTCTACCTCTTTAGACATGCACAGATGCATTAGAGACACACCAAAGTGAATACACGCCTTCCTTAAGCGATGAGAGGCTGTACGACCATAGCTTCATTCTTTCGATCTATCTGGACGTTCACACACGCAATAGCGTTAAAACAAAGCGCATATTCAATTCATTTAAGCGCTAAGACGCTGTACGTCAGCAGATACGTCCTTTTTATCCTCTTCGACGTGCACAGAGGCAATAGGGCCACAACGAAGCATGAAACAGCTTTTCTAAAGTGCTAAGATGATGTGGGACGACAGATACGGCCTTTCTATCTCTTTAGACGTGCACAGACGCATTAGAGACACAACAGAGAGTATATTCACCTTCTTTAAGCGCTGAGACGATGTACGACCAAAGCTACGTTCTTTTGATACAATCTAGACGTTCACACACGCAATAGGGTCACAAGAAAGCGCATATTCAATTCATTTAAGCGCTAAGACGCTGTACGTCAGTAGATATGTACTTTCTATCCTCTTTGACGTGCACAGACGCAATAGAGCCACAACGAAGCATGAAACCACTTTTCTAAAGTGCTCAGATGGTGTGGGACGACCGATACGTCCTTTCTATCTCTTAAGACATGTACAGATGCATTAGAGACACAACAGAGAGTATATTCACCTTCTTTTAGTGCTGAGATGCTGTACGACCATAGCTACGTTCTTTTGATCTATCTAGACGTTCACACACGCAATAGCGTTAGAACTAAGCGCATATTCAATTCATTTAAGCGTTAAGACGCTGTACGTCAGGAGATACGTCCTTTCTATCCTCTTCGACGTGCACAGACGCAATAGGGCCACAATGAAGCATGAAACAGCTTTTCTAAAGTGCTCAGATGATTTGGGACGACAGATACGGCCTTTCTATCTCTTTAGACGTGCACAGACGCATTAGAGACACACCAAAGTGTATACTCACCCTCTTTAAGCGCTGAGACGATGTACGACCAAAGCTACGTTCTTTCGATCTACCTGGACGTTCACACACGCAATAGCGTTAAAACTAAGCGCATATTCAATTCATTTCAGCGCTAAGACGCTGTACGTCAGCAGATACGTCTTATCTTTCCTCTTAGACGTGCACAGACGCAATAGGGCCACAATGAAGCATTCAACAGCTTTTCTAAAACTTCAGATGATGTGGGACGAAAGATACGTTCTTTCTATCTCTTAGACATGCACAGATGCTTCAAAGACACACTAAAGTGTGAAATCACCCTCTTTAAGCGCTGAGACGATGTACGACCAAAGCTACGTTCTTTCGATCTTTCTAGACGTTCACACATGCAATAGCGTCAAAACTAAGCGCATAATCAATTCATTTAAGCGCTAAGATGCTGTACGACCAAAGCTACGTTCTTTTGATCTATCTAGACGTTCACACACGCAATAGGGTCACAAGAAAGCGCATATTCAATTCATTTAAGCGCTAAGACGCTGTACGTCAGCAGATACGTCCTTTCTATCCTCTTCGACGTGCACAGACGTAATAGGGCCACAACGAAGCATGAAACAGCTTTTCTAAAGTTCTCAAATGATGTGGGACGACAGATACGTCCTTTCTACCTCTTTAGACATGCACAGATGCATTAGAGACACACCAAAGTGTATACTCACCTTCCTTAAGCGATGAGACGCTGTACGACCATAGCTACGTTCTTTTGATCTATCTAGACGTTCACACACGCGATAGCGTCAAAATTAAGCGCATATTCAATTCATTTAAGCGCTAAGACGCTGTACGTCAGCAGATACGTCCTTTATATCCTCTTAGACGTGCACAGACGCAATAGGGCCACAACTAAGCATGAAACAGCTTTTCTAAAGTGCTCAGATGATGTGGGACGACAGATACGTCCTTTCTATCTCTTTAGACGTGCACAGATGCATTGAAGACACCAAAGTGTAAACTCACCCTCTATAAGCGCTGAGACGATGTACGACCAAAGTTACGTTCTTTCGATCTATCTAGACGTTCACACACGCAATAGGGTCACAAGAAAGCGCATATTCAATTCATTTAAGCGCTAAGACGCTGTACGTCAGCAGATACGTCCTTTCTATCCTCTTAGACGAGCACAGACGCAATAGGGCCACAACTAAGCATCAAGCCACTTTTCTAAAGTGCTCAGATGATGTGGGACGACCGATACGTCCTATCTATCTCTTAAGACATGTACAAATGCATTAGAGACACAACAAAGCGTATATTACCCTTCTTTAAATGCTGAGACGCTGTACGACCATAGCTACGTTCTTTTGATCTATCTAGACGTTCACACACGCGATAGCTTCAAAACTAAGCGCATATTTAATTCATTTAAGCGCTAAGACGCTGTACGTCAGCAGATACGTCTTTTCTATCCTCTTAGACGTGCACAGACGCAATAGGGCCACAACGAAGCATGAAACAGCTTTTCTAAAGTGCTCAATGATGTGGGACGACCGATACGTCCTTTCTATCTCTTAAGACATGTACAAATGCATTAGAGACACAACAAAGCGTATATTACCCTTCTTTAAAAGCTGAGACGCTGTACGACCATAGCTACGTTCTTTTGATCTATCTAGACGTTCACACACGCGATAGCGTCAAAACTAAGCGCATATTCAATTCATTTAAGCGCTAAGACGCTGTACGTCAGCAGATACGTCTTTTCTATCCTCTTAGACGTGCACAGACGTAATAGGGCCACAACGAAGCATGAAACAGCTTTTCTAAAGTGCTCAATGATGTGGGACGACCGATACGTCCTTTCTATCTCTTAAGACATGTACAGATGCATTAGAGACACAACAAAGCGTATATTACCTTCTTTAAAAGCTGAGACGCTGTACGACCATAGCTACGTTCTTTTGATCTATCTAGACGTTCACACACGCGATAGCTTCAAAATTAAGCGCATATTTAATTCATTTAAGCGCTAAGACACCGTACGTCAGCAGATACGTCCTTTTTTTCCTCTTAGACGTGCACAGACGCAATAGGGCCACAACTAAGAAAGAAACAGCTTTTCTAAAGTGCTCAATGATGTGGGACGACCGATACGTCCTTTCTATCTCTTAAGACATGTACAGATGCATTAGAGACACAACAAAGAGTATATTCACCTTCTTTAAGTGCTGAGACGCTGTACGACCATAGCTACGTTCTTTTGATCTATCTTGACGTTCACACACGCGATAGCTTCAAAACTAAGCGCATATTTAATTCATTTAAGCGCTAAGACGCTGTACGTCAGCAGATACGTCCTTTCTAACCTCTTAGACGTGCACAGACGCAATAGGGCCACAACTAAGCATCAAGCCACTTTTCTAAAGTGCTCAGATGATGTGGGACGACCGATACGTCCTTTCTATCTCTTAAGACATGTACAAATGCATTAGAGACACAACAAAGCGTATATTACCCTTCTTTAAGTGCTGAGACGCTGTACGACCATAGCTACGTTCTTTTGATCTAACTAGACGTTCACACACGCGATAGCGTCAAATTCAAGCGCATATTCAATTCATTTAAGCGTTAAGACGCTGTACGTCAGCAGATACGTCCTTTATATCCTCTTAGACGTGCACAGACGCAATAGGGCCACAACTAAGCATGAAACAGCTTTTCTAAAGTGCTCAGATGATGTGGGACGACAGATACGTCCTTTCTTTCTCTTTAGACGTGCACAGATGCATTAGAGACACACCAAAGTGTAAACTCACCCTATATAAGCGCTGAGACGATGTACGACCAAAGTTACGTTCTTTCGATCTATCTAGACGTTCACACACGCAATAGGGTCACAAGAAAGCGCATATTCAATTCATTTAAGCGCTAAGACGCTGTACGTCAGCAGATACGTCCTTTCTATCCTCTTAGACGAGCACAGACGCAATAGGGCCACAACTAAGCATCAAGCCACTTTTCTAAAGTGCTCAGATGATGTGGAACGACAGATACTCTATCTCTTAAGACATGTACAAATGCATTAGAGACACAACAAAGCGTATATTACCCTTCTTTAAAAGCTGAGACGCTGTACGACCATAGCTACGTTCTTTTGATCTATCTAGACGTTCACACACGCGATAGCTTCAAAACTAAGCGCATATTTAATTCATTTAAGCGCTAAGACGCTGTACGTCAGCAGATACGTCTTTTCTATCCTCTTAGACGTGCACAGACGCAATAGGGCCACAACTAAGCATCAAGCCACTTTTCTAAAGTGCTCAGATGATGTGGGACGACCGATACGTCCTTTCTATCTCTTAAGACATGTACAAATGCATTAGAGACACAACAAAGCGTATATTCACCTTCTTTAAGTGCTGAGACGCTGTACGACCATAGCTACGTTCTTTTGATCTAACTAGACGTTCACACACGCGATAGCGTCAAATTGAAGCGCATATTCAATTCATTCAAGCGTTAAGACAATGTACGTCAGCAGATACGTCCTTATCCTCTTAGACGTGCACAGACGCAATAGGGCCACAACTAAGCATGAAACAGCTTTTCTAAAGTGCTCAGATGATGTGGGACGACCGATACGTCCTTTCTATCTCTTAAGACATGTACAGATGCATTAGAGACACAACAAAGCGTATATTACCCTATATAAGCGCTGAGACGATGTACGACCAAAGCTACGTTCTTTCGATCTATCTAGACGTTCACACACGCAATAGCTTTAAAATTAAGCGCATATTTAATTCATTTAAGCGCTAAGACGCTGTACGTCAGCAGATACGTCCTTTCTATCCTCTTAGACGAGCACAGACGCAATAGGGCCACAACTAAGCATCAAGCCACTTTTCTAAAGTGCTCAGATGATGTGGGACGACCGATACGTCCTTTCTATCTCTTAAGACATGTACAAATGCATTAGAGACACAACAAAGCGTATATTACCCTTCTTTAAATGCTGAGACGCTGTACGACCATAGCTACGTTCTTTTGATCTATCTAGACGTTCACACACGCGATAGCTTCAAAATTAAGCGCATATTTAATTCATTTAAGCGCTAAGACGCTGTACGTCAGCAGATACGTCTTTTCTAACCTCTTAGACGTGCACAGACGCAATAGGGCCACAACTAAGCATCAAGCCACTTTTCTAAAGTGCTCAGATGATGTGGGACGACCGATACGTCCTTTCTATCTCTTAAGACATGTACAGATGCATTAGAGACACAACAAAGCGTATATTACCCTTCTTTAAGTGCTGAGACGCTGTACGACCATAGCTACGTTCTTTTGATCTATCTAGACGTTCACACACGCGATAGCGTCAAAATTAAGCGCATATTCAATTCATTTAAGCGCTAAGACGCTGTACGTCAGCAGATACGTCCTTTATATCCTCTTAGACGTGCACAGACGCAATAGGGCCACAACTAAGCATTCAACAGCTTTTCTAAAGTGCTCAGATGATGTGGGACGACCGATACGTCCTTTCTATCTCTTTAGACGTGTACAGATGCATTAGAGACACACTAAAGTGTAAACTCACCCTCTATAAGCGCTGAGACGATGTACGACCAAAGCTACGTTCTTTCGATCTATCTAGACGTTCACACACGCAATAGGGTCACAAGAAAGCGCATATTCAATTCATTTAAGCGCTAAGACGCTGTACGTCAGCAGATACGTCCTTTCTATCCTCTTAGACGTGCACAGACGCAATAGGGCCACAACTAAGCATCAAGCCACTTTTCTAAAGTGCTCAGATGATGTGGGACGACCGATACGTCCTTTCTATCTCTTAAGACATGTACAAATGCATTAGAGACACAACAAAGCGTATATTACCCTTCTTTAAGCGCTGAGACGCTGTACGACCATAGCTACGTTCTTTTGATCTATCTAGACGTTCACACACGCGATAGCGTCAAAATTAAGCGCATATTCAATTCATTTAAGCGCTAAGACGCTGTACGTCAGCAGATACGTCCTTGTATCCTCTAAGACGTGCACAGACGCAATAGGGCCACAACGAAGCATGAAACAGCTTTTCTAAAGTGCTCAATGATGTGGGACGACCGATACGTCCTTTCTATCTCTTAAGACATGTACAGATGCATTAGAGACACAACAAAGAGTATATTCACCTTCTTTAAGTGCTGAGACGCTGTACGACCATAGCTACGTTCTTTTGATCTATCTAGACGTTCACACACGCGATAGCTTCAAAATTAAGCGCATAATTAATCCATTTAAGCGCTAAGACGCTGTACGTCAGCAGATACGTCCTTTCTATCCTCTTAGACGTGCACAGACGCAATAGGGCCACAACTAAGCATCAAGCCACTTTTCTAAAGTGCTCAATGATGTGGGACGACCGATACGTCCTTTCTATCTCTTAAGACATGTACAGATGCATTAGAGACACAACAAAGAGTATATTCACCTTCTTTAAGTGCTGAGACGCTGTACGACCATAGCTACGTTCTTTTGATCTATCTAGACGTTCACACACGCGATAGCTTCAAAATTAAGCGCATATTTAATTCATTTAAGCGCTAAGACGCTGTACGTCAGCAGATACGTCCTTTTTATCCTCTTAGACGTGCACAGACGCAATAGGGCCACAACGAAGCATGAAACAGCTTTTCTAAAGTGCTCAATGATGTGGGACGACCGATACGTCCTTTCTATCTCTTAAGACATGTACAGATGCATTAGAGACACAACAAAGAGTATATTCACCTTCTTTAAGTGCTGAGACGCTGTACGACCATAGCTACGTTCTTTTGATCTATCTAGACGTTCACACACGCGATAGCTTCAAAATTAAGCGCATATTTAATTCATTTAAGCGCTAAGACGCTGTACGTCAGCAGATACGTCCTTTTTATCCTCTTAGACGTGCACAGACGCAATAGGGCCACAACTAAGAAAGAAACAGCTTTTTTAAAGTGCTCAATGATGTGGGACGACCGATACGTCCTTTCTATCTCTTAAGACATGTACAGATGCATTAGAGACACAACAAAGAGTATATTCACCTTCTTTAAGTGCTGAGACGCTGTACGACCATAGCTACGTTCTTTTGATCTATCTAGACGTTCACACACGCGATAGCTTCAAAATTAAGCGCATATTCAATTCATTTAAGCGCTAAGACGCTGTACGTCAGCAGATACGTCCTTTCTATCCTCTTAGACGTGCACAGACGCAATAGGGCCACAACTAAGCATGAAACAGCTTTTCTAAAGTGCTCAGATGATGTGGGACGACCGATACGTCCTTTCTTTCTCTTTAGACGTGTACAGATGCATTAGAGACACATTAAAGTGTATATTCACCTTCTTTAAGTGCTGAGACGCTGTACGACCATAGCTACGTTCTTTTGATCTATCTAGACGTTCACACACGCAATAGGGTCACAAGAAAGCGCATATTCAATTCATTTAAGCGCTAAGACGCTGTACGTCAGCAGATACGTCTTTTCTATCCTTTTAGACGAGCACAGACGCAATAGGGCCACAACTAAGCATCAAGCCACTTTTCTAAAGTGCTCAGATGATGTGGGACGACCGATACGTCCTTTCTATCTCTTAAGACATGTACAGATGCATTAGAGACACAACAAAGAGTATATTCACCTTCTTTAAGTGCTGAGACGCTGTACGACCATAGCTACGTTCTTTTGATCTATCTAGACGTTCACACACGCAATAGCGTCAAAATTAAGCGCATATTCAATTCATTTAAGCGCTAAGACGCTGTACGTCAGCAGATACGTCCTTTCTATCCTCTTAGACGTGCACAGACGCAATAGGGCCACAACGAAGCATGAAACAGCTTTTCTAAAGTGCTCAATGATGTGGGACGACCGATACGTCCTTTCTATCTCTTAAGACATGTACAGATGCATTAGAGACACAACAAAGAGTATATTCACCTTCTTTAAGTGCTGAGACGCTGTACGACCATAGCTACGTTCTTTTGATCTATCTAGACGTTCACACACGCGATAGCTTCAAAATTAAGCGCATATTTAATTCATTTAAGCGCTAAGACGCTGTACGTCAGCAGATACGTCCTTTCTATCCTCTTAGACGTGCACAGACGCAATAGGGCCACAACTAAGCATGAAACAGCTTTTCTAAAGTGCTCAGATGATGTGGGACGACCGATACGTCCTTTCTATCTCTTAAGACATGTACAGATGCATTAGAGACACAACAAAGAGTATATTCACCTTCTTTAAGTGCTGAGACGCTGTACGACCATAGCTACGTTCTTTTGATCTATCTAGACGTTCACACACGCGATAGCTTCAAAATTAAGCGCATATTCAATTCATTTAAGCGCTAAGACGCTGTACGTCAGCAGATACGTCCTTTCTATCCTCTTAGACGTGCACAGACGCAATAGGGCCACAACGAAGCATGAAACAGCTTTTCTAAAGTGCTCAATGATGTGGGACGACCGATACGTCCTTTCTATCTCTTAAGACATGTACAGATGCATTAGAGACACATTAAAGTGTAAACTCACCCTATATAAGCGCTGAGACGATGTACGACCAAAGTTACGTTCTTTCGATCTATCTAGACGTTCACACACGCAATAGGGTCACAAAAAGCGCATATTCAATTCATTTAAGCGCTAAGACGCTGTACGTCAGCAGATACGTCCTTTCTATCCTCTTAGACGTGCACAGACGCAATAGGGCCACAACTAAGCATCAAGCCACTTTTCTAAAGTGCTCAATGATGTGGGACGACCGATACGTCCTTTCTATCTCTTAAGACATGTACAAATGCATTAGAGACACAACAAAGCGTATATTCACCTTCTTTAAGTGCTGAGACGCTGTACGACCATAGCTACGTTCTTTTGATCTATCTAGACGTTCACACACGCAATAGCGTCAAAATTAAGCGCATATTCAATTCATTTAAGCGCTAAGACGCTGTACGTCAGCAGATACGTCTTTTTTATCCTCTTAAACGTGCACAGACGCAATAGGGGCACAACTAAGCATGAACAGCTTTTCTAAAGTGCTCAGATGATGTGGGACGACCGATACGTCCTTTCTATCTCTTAAGACATGTACAGATGCATTAGAGACACAACAAAGCGTATATTACCCTTCTTTAAGTGCTGAGACGCTGTACGACCATAGCTACGTTCTTTTGATCTATCTAGATGTTCACACACGAGATAGGGTCAAAACTAAGCGCATATTCAATTCATTTAAGCGCTAAGACGCTGTACGTCAGCAGATACGTCCTTTCTATCCTCTTAGACGTGCACAGACGCAATAGGGCCACAACTAAGCATGAAACAGCTTTTCTAAAGTGCTCAGATGATGTGGGACGACCGATACGTCCTTTCTATCTCTTAAGACATGTACAGATGCATTAGAGACACAACAAAGCGTATATTCACCCTCTTTAAGCGCTGAGACGCTGTACGACCATAGCTACGTTCTTTTGATCTATCTAGACGTTCACACACGCAATAGCGTCAAAATTAAGCGCATATTCAATTCATTTAAGCGCTAAGACGCTGTACGTCAGCAGATACGTCCTTTCTATCCTCTTAGACGTGCACAGACGCAATAGGGCCACAACGAAGCATGAAACAGCTTTTCTAAAGTGCTCAGATGATGTGGGACGACCGATACGTCCTTTCTATCTCTTAAGACATGTACAGATGCATTAGAGACACAACAAAGCGTATATTACCCTTCTTTAAGCGCTGAGACGCTGTACGACCATAGCTACGTTCTTTTGATCTATCTAGACGTTCACACACGCGATAGCTTCAAAATTAAGCGCATATTTAATTCATTTAAGCGCTAAGACGCTGTACGTCAGCAGATACGTCCTTTCTATCCTCTTAGACGTGCACAGACGCAATAGGGCCACAACTAAGCATCAAGCCACTTTTCTAAAGTGCTCAGATGATGTGGGACGACCGATACGTCCTTTCTATCTCTTAAGACATGTACAGATGCATTAAAGACACAACAAAGCGTATATTACCTTCTTTAAGCGCTGAGACGCTGTACGACCATAGCTACGTTCTTTTGATCTATCTAGACGTTCACACACGCGATAGCTTCAAAATTAAGCATATTCAATTCATTTAAGCGCTAAGACGCTGTACGTCAGCAGATACGTCCTTTCTATCCTCTAAGACGAGCACAGACGCAGTAGGGCCACAACGAAGCATAACAGCTTTTCTAAAGTGCTCAATGATGTGGGACGACCGATACGTCCTTTCTATCTCTTAAGACATGTACAGATGCATTAGAGACACAACAAAGAGTATATTCACCTTCTTTAAGTGCTGAGACGCTGTACGACCATAGCTACGTTCTTTTGATCTATCTAGACGTTCACACACGCGATAGCTTCAAAATTAAGCGCATATTCAATTCATTTAAGCGCTAAGACGCTGTACGTCAGCAGATACGTCCTTTCTATCCTCTTAGACGTGCACAGACGCAATAGGGCCACAACGAAGCATGAAACAGCTTTTCTAAAGTGCTCAGATGATGTGGGACGACAGATACGTCCTTTCTATCTCTTAAGACATGTACAGATGCATTAGAGACACAACAAAGGTATATTACCCTTCTTTAAGTGCTGAGACGATGTACGACTATAGCTACGTTCTTTTGATCTATCTAGACGTTCAAACACGCAATAGCGTCAAAATTAAGCGCATATTCAATTCATTTAAGCGCTAAGACGCTGTACGTCAGCAGATACGTCCTTTCTATCCTCTTAGACGTGCACAGACGCAATAGGGCCACAACTAAGCATCAACACTTTTCTAAAGTGCTCAGATGATGTGGGACGACCGATACGTCCTTTCTATCTCTTAAGACATGTACAAATGCATTAGAGACACAACAAAGCGTATATTACCCTTCTTTAAGTGCTGAGACGCTGTACGACCATAGCTACGTTCTTTTGCTCTATCTAGACGTTCACACACGCGATAGCGTCAAAACTAAGCGCATATTCAATTCATTTAAGCGCTAAGACGCTGTACGTCAGCAGATACGTCCTTTCTATCCTCTAAGACGTGCACAGACGCAATAGGGGCACAACTAAGCATGAAAAACCTTTTTAAAGTGCTCAGATGATGTGGGACGACCGATACGTCCTTTCTATCTCTTAAGACATGTACAGATGCATTAGAGACACAACAAAGGTATATTACCCTTCTTTAAGTGCTGAGACGCTGTACGACCATAGCTACGTTCTTTTGATCTATCTAGACGTTCACACACGCAATAGCTTCAAAATTAAGCGCATATTCAATTCATTTAAGCGCTAAGACGCTGTACGTCAGCAGATACGTCCTTTCTATCCTCTTAGACGTGCACAGACGCAATAGGGCCACAACGAAGCATGAAACAGCTTTTCTAAAGTGCTCAATGATGTGGGACGACCGATACGTCCTTTCTATCTCTTAAGACATGTACAGATGCATTAGAGACACAACAAAGAGTATATTCACCTTCTTTAAGTGCTGAGACGCTGTACGACCATAGCTACGTTCTTTTGATCTATCTAGACGTTCACACACGCGATAGCTCAAAATTAAGCGCATATTCAATTCATTTAAGCGCTAAGACGCTGTACGTCAGCAGATACGTCCTTTCTATCCTCTTAGACGTGCACAGACGCAATAGGGCCACAACTAAGCATCAAGCCACTTTTCTAAAGTGCTCAGATGATGTGGGACGACCGATACGTCCTTTCTATCTCTTAAGACATGTACAGATGCATTAGAGACACAACAAAGAGTATATTCACCTTCTTTAAGTGCTGAGACGCTGTACGACCATAGCTACGTTCTTTTGATCTATCTAGACGTTCACACACGCAATAGCTTCAAAATTAAGCGCATATTCAATTCATTTAAGCGCTAAGACGCTGTACGTCAGCAGATACGTCCTTTCTATCCTCTTAGACGTGCACAGACGCAATAGGGCCACAACTAAGCATGAAACAGCTTTTCTAAAGTGCTCAGATGATGTGGGACGACCGATACGTCCTTTCTATCTCTTAAGACATGTACAGATGCATTAGAGACACAACAAAGAGTATATTCACCCTTCTTTAAGTGCTGAGACGCTGTACGACCATAGCTACGTTCTTTTGATCTATCTAGACGTTCACACACGCAATAGCTTCAAAATTAAGCGCATATTCAATTCATTTAAGCGCTAAGACGCTGTACGTCAGCAGATACGTCCTTTCTATCCTCTTAGACGTGCACAGACGCAATAGGGCCACAACGAAGCATGAAACAGCTTTTCTAAAGTGCTCAGATGATGTGGGACGACCGATACGTCCTTTCTATCTCTTAAGACATGTACAGATGCATTAGAGACAAACAAAGCGTATATTCACCTTCTTTAAGTGCTGAGACGCTGTACGACCATAGCTACGTTCTTTTGATCTATATAGACGTTCACACACGCAATAGTCAAAAAAGCGCATATTCAATTCATTTAAGCGCTAAGACGCTGTACGTCAGCAGATACGTCTTTCTATCCTCTTAGACGTGCACAGACGCAATAGGGCCACAACTAAGCATCAAGCCACTTTTCTAAAGTGCTCAGATGATGTGGGACGACCGATACGTCCTTTCTATCTCTTAAGACATGTACAGATGCATTAGAGACACAACAAAGCGTATATTACCCTTCTTTAAGTGCTGAGACGCTGTACGACCATAGCTACGTTCTTTTGATCTATCTAGACGTTCACACACGCGATAGCTTCAAAATTAAGCGCATATTCAATTCATTTAAGCGCTAAGACGCTGTACGTCAGCAGATACGTCCTTTCTATCCTCTTAGACGTGCACAGACGCAATAGGGCCACAACTAAGCATGAAACAGCTTTTCTAAAGTGCTCAGATGATGTGGGACGACCGATACGTCCTTTCTATCTCTTAAGACATGTACAGATGCATTAGAGACACAACAAAGGTATATTCACCCCTTTAAGCGCTGAGACGCTGTACGACCATAGCTACGTTCTTTTGATCTATCTAGACGTTCACACACGCAATAGGGTCACAAGAAAGCGCATATTCAATTCATTTAAGCGCTAAGACGCTGTACGTCAGCAGATACGTCCTTTCTATCCTCTTAGACGTGCACAGACGCAATAGGGCCACAACGAAGCATGAAACAGCTTTTCTAAAGTGCTCAGATGATGTGGGACGACCGATACGTCCTTTCTATCTCTTAAGACATGTACAGATGCATTAGAGACACAACAAAGCGTATATTACCCTTCTTTAAGCGCTGAGACGCTGTACGACCATAGCTACGTTTCTTTGATCTATCTAGACGTTCACACACGCGATAGCTTCAAAATTAAGCGCATATTCAATTCATTTAAGCGCTAAGACGCTGTACGTCAGCAGATACGTCCTTTCTATCCTCTTAGACGTGCACAGACGCAATAGGGCCACAACTAAGCATCAAGCCACTTTTCTAAAGTGCTCAGATGATGTGGGACGACCGATACGTCCTTTCTATCTTATAAGACATGTACAAACGCATTAGAGACACAACAAAGAGTATATTCACCTTCTTTAAGTGCTGAGACGCTGTACGACCATAGCTACGTTCTTTTGATCGATCTAGACGTTCACTCACGCGATAGCTTCAAATTAAGCGCATATTAAATTCAATTGAGCGCTAAGACGCTGTACGTCAGCAGATACGTCTTTTCTATCCTTTTGGACGAGCACAGACGCAATGGGGCCACAACTAAGCATAAAGCTTTTCTAAAGTGCTCAGATGATGTGGGACGACCGATACGTCCTTTCTATCTCTTAAGACATGTACAGATGCATTAGAGACACAACAAAGCGTATATTCACCTTCTTTAAGTGCTGAGACGCTGTACGACCATAGCTACGTTCTTTTGATCTATCTAGACGTTCACACACGCGATAGCTTCAAAATTAAGCGCATATTCAATTCATTTAAGCGCTAAGACGCTGTACGTCAGCAGATACGTCCTTTCTATCCTCTTAGACGTGCACAGACGCAATAGGGCCACAACGAAGCATGAAACAGCTTTTCTAAAGTGCTCAATGATGTGGGACGACCGATACGTCCTTTCTATCTCTTAAGACATGTACAGATGCATTAGAGACACAACAAAGCGTATATTACCCTTCTTTAAGCGCTGAGACGCTGTACGACCATAGCTACGTTCTTTTGATCTATCTAGACGTTCACACACGCAATAGCGTCAAAATTAAGCGCATATTCAATTCATTTAAGCGCTAAGACGCTGTACGTCAGCAGATACGTCCTTTCTATCCTCTTAGACGTGCACAGACGCAATAGGGCCACAACTAAGCATCAACACTTTTCTAAAGTGCTCAGATGATGTGGGACGACTGCTACGTCCTATCTATCTCTTAAGACATGTACAGACGCATTAGAGACACAACAAAGCTATATTACCCTTCTTTAAGTGCTGAGACGCTGTACGACCATAGCTACGTTCTTTTGATCTATCTAGACGTTCACACACGCGATAGCTTCAAAATTAAGCGCATATTCAATTCATTTAAGCGCTAAGACGCTGTACGTCAGCAGATACGTCCTTTCTATCCTCTTAGACGTGCACAGACGCAATAGGGCCACAACTAAGCATGAAACAGCTTTTCTAAAGTGCTCAGATGATGTGGGACGACCGATACGTCCTTTCTATCTCTTAAGACATGTACAGATCCATTAGAGACACAACAAAGGTATATTCACCTTCTTTAAGTGCTGAGACGCTGTACGACCATAGCTACGTTCTTTTGATCTATCTAGACGTTCACACACGCAATAGCGTCAAAATTAAGCGCATATTCAATTCATTTAAGCGCTAAGACGCTGTACGTCAGCAGATACGTCCTTTCTATCCTCTTAGACGTGCACAGACGCAATAGGGCCACAACGAAGCATGAAACAGCTTTTCTAAAGTGCTCAGATGATGTGGGACGACCGATACGTCCTTTCTATCTCTTAAGACATGTACAGATGCATTAGAGACACAACAAAGTGTATATTACCCTTCTTTAAGTGCTGAGACGCTGTACGACCATAGCTTCGTTCTTTTGATCTATCTAGACGTTCACACACGCAATAGCTTCAAAACTAAGCGCATATTCAATTCATTTAAGCGCTAAGACGCTGTACGTCAGCAGATACGTCTTTTTATCCTCTTAGACGTGCACAGACGCAATAGGGCCACAACGAAGCATTCAACAGCTTTTCTAAAGTGCTCAGATGATGTGGGACGACCGATACGTCCTTTCTATCTCTTAAGACATGCACAGATGCATTAGAGACACACCAAAGTGTATACTCACCTTCTTTAAGCGCTGAGACGCTGTACGACCATAGCTTCGTTCTTTTGATCTATCTAGACGTTCACACACGCAATAGTGTCAAAATTAAGCGCATATTCAATTCATTTAAGCGTTAAGACGCTGTACATCAGCAGATACGTCTTTTCTATCCTCTTAAACGTGCACAGACGCAATAGGGTTACAACTAAGCATCAAGCGACTTTTTTAAAGTGCTCAGATAGTGTGGGACGACCGATACGTCCTTTCTATTTCTTAAGACATGTACAGATGCATTAGAGAGACAACAAAGCGTATATTACCCTTCTTTAAGCGCTGAGACGCTGTACGACCATAGCTACGTTCTTTTGATCTATCTAGACGTTCACACACGCAATAGCGTCAAAATTAAGCGCATATTCAATTCATTTAAGCGCTAAGACGCTGTACGTCAGCAGATACGTCCTTTCTATCCTCTTAGACGTGCACAGACGCAGTAGGGCCACAATGAAGCATGAAACAGCTTTTCTAAAGTGCTCAGATGATGTGGGACGACAGATACGTCCTTTCTATCTCTTAAGACATGTACAGATGCATTAGAGAGACAACAGAGAGTATATTCACCTTCTTTAAGTGCTGAGACGCTGTACGACCATAGTTACGTTCTTTTGATCTATCTAGACGTTCACACACGCGATAGCGTCAAAATTAAGCGCATATTCAATTCATTTAAGCGCTAAGACGCTGTACGTCAGCAGATACGTCCTTTCTATCCTATTCGACGTGCACAGACGCAATAGGGCCACAACCTAGCATTCAACAGCTTTTCCAAAGCTTCAGATGATGTGGGACGAAAGATACGTCCTTTCTTACCTCTAAGACGTGCACAGACGCAGTAAGGCCACACAAAGCGTATATTACCCTTCTTTAAGCGCTGAGACGATGTACGACTATAGCTACGTTCTTTTGATCTATCTAGACGTTCACAGACGCAATAGGGTCAAAACTAAGCGCAAATTCAATTCATTTAAGCGTTAAAACGCTGTACGTCAGCAGATACGTCCTTTCTACCCTCTTAGACGTGCACAGACGCAATAGGGCCACAACGAAGCATCAAGCCACTTTTCTAAAGTGCTCAGATGATGTGGGACGACCGATACGTCCTTTCTATCTCTTAAGACATGTACAGATGCATTAGAGACACAACAAAGCGTATATTACCCTTCTTTAAGTGCTGAGACGCTGTACGACCATAGCTACGTTCTTTTGATCTATCTAGACGTTCACACACGCGATAGCGTCAAATTAAGCGCATATTCAATTCATTTAAGCGTTAAAACGCTGTACGTCAGCAGATACGTCCTTTCTACCCTCTTAGACGTGCACAGACGCAATAGGGCCACAACGAAGCATTCAACAGCTTTTCTAAAGTGCTCAGATGATGTGGGACGACGATACGTCCTTTCTTCTCTTTAAGACGTGCACAGATGCATTAGAGACACACCAAAGTGTATATTCACCCTTTAAGTGCTGAGACGCTGTACGACCATAGCTACGTTCTTTTGATCTATCTAGACGTTCACACACGCAATAGCGTCAAAATTAAGCGCATATTCAATTCATTTAAGCGCTAAGACGCTGTACGTCAGCAGATACGTCCTTTCTATCCTCTTAGACGTGCACAGACGCAATAGGGCCACAACGAAGCATGAAACCACTTTTCGAAAGTGCTCAGATGATGTGGAACGACCGATACGTCCTTTCTATCTCTTAAGACATGTACAGATGCATTAGAGACACAACAAAGCGTATATTACCCTTCTTTAAGTGCTGAGACGCTGTACGACCATAGCTACGTTCTTTTGATCTATCTAGACGTTCACACACGCGATAGCTTCAAAATTAAGCGCATATTCAATTCATTTAAGCGCTAAGACGCTGTACGTCAGCAGATACGTCTTTCTATCCTCTTAGACGTGCACAGACGCAATAGGGCCACAACTAAGCATCAAACACTTTTCTAAAGTGCTCAGATGATGTGGGACGACCGATACGTCCTTTCTATCTCTTAAGAAATGTACAGATGCATTAGAGACACAAAAGCGTATATTCACCTTCTTTAAGCGCTGAGACGCTGTACGACCATAGCTACGTTCTTTTGATCTATCTAGACGTTCACACACGCAATAGGTCAAAAAAGCGCATATTCAATTCATTTAAGCGCTAAGACGCTGTACGTCAGCAGATACGTCCTTTCTATCCTCTTAGACGTGCACAGACGCAATAGGGCCACAACTAAGCATCAACACTTTTCTAAAGTGCTCAGATGATGTGGGACGACCGATACGTCCTTTCTATCTCTTTAGACATGTACAGATGCATTAGAGACACAACAAAGCGTATATTACCCTATATAAGTGCTGAGACGCTGTACGACCATAGCTACGTTCTTTTGATCTATCTAGACGTTCACACACGCAATAGCGTCAAAATTAAGCGCATATTCAATTCATTTAAGCGCTAAGACGCTGTACGTCAGCAGATACGTCCTTTCTATCCTCTTAGACGTGCACAGACGCAATAGGGCCACAACTAAGCATCAAGCCACTTTTCTAAAGTGCTCAGATGATGTGGGACGACCGATACGTCCTTTCTATCTCTTAAGACATGTACAGATGCATTAGAGACACAACAAAGCGTATATTACCCTTCTTTAAGTGCTGAGACGCTGTACGACCATAGCTACGTTCTTTTGATCTATCTAGACGTTCACACACGCGATAGCGTCAAAATTAAGCGCATATTCAATTCATTTAAGCGCTAAGACGCTGTACGTCAGCAGATACGTCCTTTCTATCCTCTTAGACGTGCACAGACGCAATAGGGCCACAACTAAGCATCAACACTTTTCTAAAGTGCTCAGATGATGTGGGACGACCGATACGTCCTTTCTATCTCTTAAGACATGTACAGATGCATTAGAGACACACAAAGGTATATTCACCTTCTTTAAGCGCTGAGACGCTGTACGACCATAGCTACGTTCTTTTGATCTATCTAGACGTTCACACACGCAATAGCGTCAAAATTAAGCGCATATTCAATTCATTTAAGCGCTAAGACGCTGTACGTCAGCAGATACGTCCTTTCTATCCTCTTAGACGTGCACAGACGCAATAGGGCCACAACTAAGCATCAAGCCACTTTTCTAAAGTGCTCAGATGATGTGGGACGACCGATACGTCCTTTCTATCTCTTAAGACATGTACAGATGCATTAGAGACACAACAAAGCGTATATTACCCTTCTTTAAGTGCTGAGACGCTGTACGACCATAGCTACGTTCTTTTGATCTATCTAGACGTTCACACACGCGATAGCTTCAAAATTAAGCGCATATTCAATTCATTTAAGCGCTAAGACGCTGTACGTCAGCAGATACGTCTTTCTATCCTCTTAGACGTGCACAGACGCAATAGGGCCACAACTAAGCATCAACACTTTTCTAAAGTGCTCTGATGATGTGGGACGACCGATACGTCCTTTCTATCTCTTAAGACATGTACAGATGCATTAGAGACACAACAAAGAGTATATTCACCTTCTTTAAGTGCTGAGACGCTGTACGACCATAGCTACGTTTTTTGATCTATCTAGACGTTCACACACGCGATAGCTTCGAAATTAAGCGCATATTCAATTCATTTAAGCGCTAAGACGCTGTACGTCAGCAGATACGTCCTTTCTATCCTCTTAGACGTGCACAGACGCAATAGGGCCACAACTAAGCATGAAACACTTTTCTAAAGTGCTCAGATGATGTGGGACGACCGATACGTCCTTTCTATCTCTTAAGACATGTACAGATGCATTAGAGACACAACAAAGGTATATTACCTTCTTTAAGTGCTGAGACGCTGTACGACCATAGCTACGTTCTTTGATCTATCTAGACGTTCACACACGCAATAGGTCAAAAAGCGCATATTCAATTCATTTAAGCGCTAAGACGCTGTACGTCAGCAGATACGTCCTTTCTATCCTCTTAGACGTGCACAGACGCAATAGGGCCACAACTAAGCATCAAGCCACTTTTCTAAAGTGCTCAGATGATGTGGGACGACCGATACGTCCTTTCTATCTCTTAAGACATGTACAGATGCATTAGAGACACAAAAGTATATTACGCTTCTTTAAGTGCTGAGACGCTGTACGACCATAGCTACGTTCTTTTGATCTATCTAGACGTTCACACACGCGATAGCGTCAAAACTAAGCGCATATTCAATTCATTTAAGCGCTAAGACGCTGTACGTCAGCAGATACGTCCTTTCTATCCTCTTAGACGTGCACAGACGCAATAGGGCCACAACGAAGCATGAAACAGCTTTTCTAAAGTGCTCAATGATGTGGGACGACCGATACGTCCTTTCTATCTCTTAAGACATGTACAGATGTATTAGAGACACAACAAAGAGTATATTCACCTTCTTTAAGTGCTGAGACGCTGTACGACCATAGCTACGTTCTTTTGATCTATCTAGACGTTCACACACGCAATAGGTCAAAAAAGCGCATATTCAATTCATTTAAGCGCTAAGACGCTGTACGTCAGCAGATACGTCCTTTCTATCCTCTTAGACGTGCACAGACGCAATAGGGCCACAACTAAGCATCAAGCCACTTTTCTAAAGTGCTCAGATGATGTGGGACGACGATACGTCCTTTCTCTTTAAGACATGTACAGATGCATTAGAGACACACAAAGTATATTACCTCTTTAAGCGCTGAGACGCTGTACGACCATAGCTACGTTCTTTTGATCTATCTAGACGTTCACACACGCAATAGTCAAAAAGCGCATATTCAATTCATTTAAGCTAAGACGCTGTACGTCAGCAGATACGTCCTTTCTATCCTCTTAGACGTGCACAGACGCAATAGGGCCACAACTAAGCATCAAGCCACTTTTCTAAAGTGCTCAGATGATGTGGGACGACCGATACGTCCTTTCTATCTCTTAAGACATGTACAGATGCATTAGAGACACAACAAAGCGTATATTACCCTTCTTTAAGTGCTGAGACGCTGTACGACCATAGCTACGTTCTTTTGATCTATCTAGACGTTCACACACGCGATAGCGTCAAAATTAAGCGCATATTCAATTCATTTAAGCGCTAAGACGCTGTACGTCAGCAGATACGTCCTTTCTATCCTCTTAGACGTGCACAGACGCAATAGGGCCACAACTAAGCATCAAGCCACTTTTCTAAAGTGCTCAGATGATGTGGGACGACCGATACGTCCTTTCTATCTCTTAAGACATGTACAGATGCATTAGAGACACAACAAAGTATATTACCTTCTTTAAGCGCTGAGACGCTGTACGACCATAGCTACGTTCTTTTGATCTATCTAGACGTTCACACACGCGATAGCGTCAAAATTAAGCGCATATTCAATTCATTTAAGCGCTAAGACGCTGTACGTCAGCAGATACGTCCTTTCTATCCTCTTAGACGTGCACAGACGCAATAGGGCCACAACGAAGCATCAGCTTTTCTAAAGTGCTCAGATGATGTGGGACGACCGATACGTCCTTTCTATCTCTTAAGACATGTACAGATGCATTAGAGACACAACAAAGAGTATATTACCCTTCTTTAAGTGCTGAGACGCTGTACGACCATAGCTACGTTCTTTTGATCTATCTAGACGTTCACACACGCGATAGCTTCAAAATTAAGCGCATATTCAATTCATTTAAGCGCTAAGACGCTGTACGTCAGCAGATACGTCTTTCTATCCTCTTAGACGTGCACAGACGCAATAGGGCCACAACGAAGCATCAACACTTTTCTAAAGTGCTCAATGATGTGGGACGACCGATACGTCCTTTCTATCTCTTAAGACATGTACAGATGCATTAGAGACACAACAAAGAGTATATTCACCTTCTTTAAGTGCTGAGACGCTGTACGACCATAGCTACGTTCTTTTGATCTATCTAGACGTTCACACACGCAATAGCGTCAAAAAAGCGCATATTCAATTCATTTAAGCGCTAAGACGCTGTACGTCAGCAGATACGTCCTTTCTATCCTCTAGACGTGCACAGACGCAATAGGGCCACAACTAAGCATCAACACTTTTCTAAAGTGCTCAGATGATGTGGGACGACCGATACGTCCTTTCTATCTCTTAAGACATGTACAGATGCATTAGAGACACAACAAAGCGTATATTACCCTTCTTTAAGTGCTGAGACGCTGTACGACCATAGCTACGTTCTTTGATCTATCTAGACGTTCACACACGCAATAGTCAAAATTAAGCGCATATTCAATTCATTTAAGCGCTAAGACGCTGTACGTCAGCAGATACGTCCTTTCTATCCTCTTAGACGTGCACAGACGCAATAGGCCACAACGAAGCATCAACACTTTTCTAAAGTGCTCAATGATGTGGGACGACCGATACGTCCTTTCTATCTCTTAAGACATGTACAGATGCATTAGAGACACAACAAAGTATATTCACCTTCTTTAAGTGCTGAGACGCTGTACGACCATAGCTACGTTCTTTTGATCTATCTAGACGTTCACACACGCGATAGCTTCAAAATTAAGCGCATATTCAATTCATTTAAGCGCTAAGACGCTGTACGTCAGCAGATACGTCCTTTCTATCCTCTAGACGTGCACAGACGCAATAGGCCACAACGAAGCATCAACACTTTTCTAAAGTGCTCAGATGATGTGGACGACCGATACGTCCTTTCTATCTCTTTAGACATGTACAGATGCATTAGAGACACAACAAAGGTATTACCCTTCTTTAAGCGCTGAGACGCTGTACGACCATAGCTACGTTCTTTTGATCTATCTAGACGTTCACACACGCAATAGCTTCAAAATTAAGCGCATATTCAATTCATTTAAGCGCTAAGACGCTGTACGTCAGCAGATACGTCCTTTCTATCCTCTTAGACGTGCACAGACGCAATAGGGCCACAACTAAGCATCAAGCCACTTTTCTAAAGTGCTCAGATGATGTGGACGACGATACGTCCTTTCTATCTCAAGACATGTGCAGACGCATTAGAGACACAACAAAGAATACATTCACCTTCTTTAAGCGCTGAGACGCTGTACGACCATAGCTACGTTCTTTTGATCTATCTAGACGTTCACACACGCAATAGGTCAAAAAAGCGCATATTCAATTCATTTAAGCGCTAAGACGCTGTACGTCAGCAGATACGTCCTTTCTATCCTCTTAGACGTGCACAGACGCAATAGGGCCACAACTAAGCATCAACACTTTTCTAAAGTGCTCAGATGATGTGGGACGACCGATACGTCCTTTCTATCTCTTAAGACATGTACAGATGCATTAGAGACACAACAAAGGTATATTACCCTTCTTTAAGCGCTGAGACGCTGTACGACCATAGCTACGTTCTTTGATCTATCTAGACGTTCACACACGCAATAGCTCAAAATTAAGCGCATATTCAATTCATTTAAGCGCTAAGACGCTGTACGTCAGCAGATACGTCTTTTCTATCCTCTTAGACGTGCACAGACGCAATAGGGCCACAACTAAGCATTACAACAGCTTTTCTAAAGTGCTCAGATGATGTGGGACGACCGATACGTCCTTTCTATCTCTTAAGACATGTACAGATGCATTAGAGACACAAAAAGTATATTACCCTTCTTTAAGTGCTGAGACGCTGTACGACCATAGCTACGTTCTTTTGATCTATCTAGACGTTCACACACGCGATAGCTTCAAAATTAAGCGCATATTCAATTCATTTAAGCGCTAAGACGCTGTACGTCAGCAGATACGTCCTTTCTATCCTCTTAGACGTGCACAGACGCAATAGGGCCACAACTAAGCATCAAGCCACTTTTCTAAAGTGCTCAGATGATGTGGGACGACCGATACGTCCTTTCTATCTCTTAAGACATGTACAGATGCATTAGAGACACAACAAAGAGTATATTCACCTTCTTTAAGCGCTGAGACGCTGTACGACCATAGCTACGTTCTTTTGATCTATCTAGACGTTCACACACGCAATAGGGTCACAAGAAAGCGCATATTCAATTCATTTAAGCGCTAAGACGCTGTACGTCAGCAGATACGTCCTTTCTATCCTCTTAGACGTGCACAGACGCAATAGGGCCACAACGAAGCATCAACACTTTTCTAAAGTGCTCAGATGATGTGGACGACCGATACGTCCTTTCTATCTCTTAAGACATGTACAGGTGCATTGAAGACACCAAAGTGTAAACTCACCCTTCTTTAAGCGCTGAGACGCTGTACGACCATAGCTACGTTCTTTTGATCTATCTAGACGTTCACACACGCAATAGCGTCAAAATTAAGCGCATATTCAATTCATTTAAGCGCTAAGACACTGTACGTCAGCAGATACGTCCTTTCTATCCTCTTAGACGTGCACAGACGCAATAGGCCACAACTAAGCATCAAGCCACTTTTCTAAAGTGCTCAGATGATGTGGGACGACCGATACGTCCTTTCTATCTCTTAAGACATGTACAGATGCATTAGAGACACAACAAAGCGTATATTACCCTTCTTTAAGTGCTGAGACGCTGTACGACCATAGCTACGTTCTTTTGATCTATCTAGACGTTCACACACGCGATAGCTTCAAAATTAAGCGCATATTTAATTCATTTAAGCGCTAAGACGCTGTACGTCAGCAGATACGTCCTTTCTATCCTCTTAGACGTGCACAGACGCAATAGGGCCACAACGAAGCATCAAGCCACTTTTCTAAAGTGCTCAGATGATGTGGGACGACCGATACGTCCTTTCTATCTTTAAAGACATGTACAGATGTATTGGAGACACAACAAAGAGTATATTCACCTTCTTTAAGTGCTGAGACGCTGTACGACCATAGCTACGTTCTTTGATCTATCTAGACGTTCACACACGCAATAGCGTCAAAATTAAGCGCATATTCAATTCATTTAAGCGCTAAGACGCTGTACGTCAGCAGATACGTCCTTTCTATCCTTAGACGTGCACAGACGCATAGGGCCACAACGAAGCATGAAACAGCTTTTCTAAAGTGCTCAGATGATGTGGACGACGATACGTCCTTTCTATCTCTTAGACGTGCACAGATGCATTAGAGACACACAAAGTGTATACTCACCCTCTTTAAGCGCTGAGACTGTACGACCATAGCTACGTTCTTTGATCTATCTAGACGTTCACACACGCAATAGGTCAAAATTAAGCGCATATTCAATTCATTTAAGCGCTAAGACGCTGTACGTCAGCAGATACGTCCTTTCTATCCTCTTAGACGTGCACAGACGCAATAGGGCCACAACGAAGCATGAAACAGCTTTTCTAAAGTGCTCAGATGATGTGGGACGACCGATACGTCCTTTCTATCTCTTAAGACATGTACAGATGCATTAGAGACACAACAAAGAGTATATTCACCTTCTTTAATGCTGAGACGCTGTACGACCATAGCTACGTTCTTTTGATCTATCTAGACGTTCACACACGCGATAGCTTCAAAATTAAGCGCATATTCAATTCATTTAAGCGCTAAGACGCTGTACGTCAGCAGATACGTCCTTTCTATCCTCTTAGACGAGCACAGACGCAATAGGGCCACAACTAAGCATCAAGCCACTTTTCTAAAGTGCTCAGATGATGTGGGACGACAGATACGTCCTTTCTATCTCTTTAGACGTGCACAGATGCATTGAAGACACAACAAAGCGTATATTACCCTTCTTTAAGCGCTGAGACGCTGTACGACCATAGCTACGTTCTTTTGATCTATCTAGACGTTCACACACGCAATAGGGTCACAAGAAAGCGCATATTCAATTCATTTAAGCGCTAAGACGCTGTACGTCAGCAGATACGTCCTTTCTATCCTCTTAGACGTGCACAGACGCAATAGGGCCACAACTAAGCATCAACACTTTTCTAAAGTGCTCATGATGTGGGACGACCGATACGTCCTTTCTATCTCTTAAGACATGTACAGATGCATTAGAGACACAACAAAGCGTATATTACCCTATATAAGCGCTGAGACGATGTACGACCAAAGTTACGTTCTTTCGATCTATCTAGACGTTCACACACGCAATAGGGTCAAAGTTAAGCGCATATTCAATTCATTTAAGCGCTAAGACGCTGTACGTCAGCAGATACGTCCTTTCTATCCTCTTAGACGTGCACAGACGCAATAGGGCCACAACTAAGCATCAAGCCACTTTTCTAAAGTGCTCAGATGATGTGGGACGACCGATACGTCCTTTCTATCTCTTAAGACATGTACAGATGCATTAGAGACACAACAAAGCGTATATTACCCTTCTTTAAGCGCTGAGACGCTGTACGACCATAGCTACGTTCTTTTGATCTATCTAGACGTTCACACACGCAATAGCGTCAAAATTAAGCGCATATTCAATTCATTTAAGCGCTAAGACGCTGTACGTCAGCAGATACGTCCTTTCTATCCTCTTAGACGTGCACAGACGCAATAGGGCCACAACGAAGCATGAAACAGCTTTTCTAAAGTGCTCAATGATGTGGGACGACCGATACGTCCTTTCTATCTCTTAAGACATGTACAGATGCATTAGAGACACAACAAAGAGTATATTCACCTTCTTTAAGTGCTGAGACGCTGTACGACCATAGCTACGTTCTTTTGATCTATCTAGACGTTCACACACGCGATAGCTTCAAAATTAAGCGCATATTAAATTCATTTAAGCGCTAAGACGCTGTAC